>VZTO01008142.1:0-39834 GCA_013400615.1 Syrrhaptes paradoxus | reverse complement strand
TATCATTGGCTTCTTTTTTTTTTTTTCCTGTTTGCTGCTTGCACAGATTCTATCACTTTTCTAGCTCGGTTCCAGGTATTTGAATTATTTCAGAGGTGTTCTTGTACCTGAAAGCTCCTCTGCTACCTCGCCTTCAAGCTTTGTACAAGCCCTGGCAAAGCTCACGATTTTCTCCTTCGGAGAAGTGATGCAAAGCTTCCTTTGGTCTCTCTTCTTTGAAATACTTTTGTGTAGTTTTAATCCCAAGAAGGCTGGTTTAGGATGTCACTGGCAAGGTCTTTGCTATTGTCACCTGCTGTTTCCCAGACTGCAGAAGCAGAACTGAGACCTCAGGCCCACGTGGTTGTCCTTCAGCCTGATCCATCTCTTGAGGCTGGTCCTGCAGTGCTGAAAGATTCCATCCCAGCACCCTTCTACCTGGGCAGACTTATCCTGGAGCATCGGAATGTTGCGCTTTTTGCTCCTCTTGCAGCACAAATTCAGCATGCTGGTGACTCCTTTTGCCTTGGCAGGATCCTGCTGTGGCTCTGCCATCATTTAGGCACCGTGCCACGCTCGGATTTTTATCGGCAGGCTAGTCCAGGTGCTCACCTGCTCCCACATCGTTCCTCTCGCAGTGGGAACGCTGCTTGGCAGCAGAGGTCTGGCACGGCAGTGCGTGCCCATTGCTGCAGATTTGCCTTCCCAACACCCTGTTGCTGCTTGACTTTTCTGGTAAATGCCAGGAGAAAATAATCTCCCTGGTTGCTGGTGTTCCTGTGGTGTCTCAGGAGGAGCAAGCTGGACGGCGTAAGCTGGAGGATCTGGGTGGCCCTCCAGGATCACCTCCCTTTTGGTCCTTGCTCCGAGGTGTCCCTCGAAGGAAGACACATACCTGGGTTGGATGAGAAGCCCACTGATCGGTTTTGGGGAATTAGCTAACCATTTTCTGCATATGGACTCCAAAACATTTTAATAGAAGATATTTTGTTAGTGGGCTCTTATTTCACTTGCGAATCTAAACAGCAGTCTTCATTCTGTACGTGGGCTAAAAATCTGGCCTCTTGTGCAGTCCAGGCTATCGAGTGGCTGCTTTTTCCGTGTGACTCAACATCTGGAGTCATAGTCCTCAGCTGTCACTGGATGGGGAGTTGCATCAGACGTTATTCTCTCAGTTGGCAACAGTTTTAATTCTTGGACTTTTCCCTACTATCAGCAGCTTTCAGTGGCCTTTGGGACTGTAAATCATAGACTGTGGACCAAATGAGTGAATTGAAATACACACAGGATTTTAGTGAAAATAGCAAGAAACTTGCACGCACGTTATCTGCTGGGGCATCTTGTTCCTGCACAAAATACAACATTTCACGTTAGAGACGGCATAAAAAATACACGTGGAACAAGTGTCAGTGTCACAACCGAGCGTGGCTCTGACAACTCTGAACTTTGCACAGAGGAATGCATTCGTTAGAGACCACTTTTGGTTAAATTAAATTAGGCTAATGTGCTCTTCTGAGCATAATTGAAATGATAGTAATATTTTTATTGATTTGCCACTGGAGTATGCGAATGCTCTAATGTCCCTGCTGCGGCGAGTACAATTTGCAGTTGTTCCACTTTACTGTCTAGTAACTCCCTAATACCATGGCACAGTCAGGCCTTTGTTTAGCTGTGTTCATCTGAACTAATTTCTATTTCTTTTATAATTTAGACCAAAAGCAGGAAGCACGTCGATGGAGACCTCTTCAGCATAACTTCACCTGTAAATTGAAGATCGTCTGGTGCAAAGGAGTTCCAAGGAACATTGTAACTACCATCCCAAATACACCCCACTTCTGGGGGCACGTTCTTTCATTGATCTTTAGAGATCTTTCTCCAGTGTAAATTGTAAATACATGGTTTGTTACCTATTATTTCTTCTTTTATGTCAATAAATTATATAATGCAGATCAGTTTTGACTTCTTTCGTTTCTAAATTGTTTAGGAATCAATGTTCTAGTAGTCTGTGTGGTTTTGAAAATGCAGGTGTTTGCGTGGGTTTCTGACTGGTAAATATTTATAAACAACATGAGTTACCTTGAGTGGTTTCAAGGATGTCACCAACAGTGAAATCTTTTAACTGTTTCTTTGGAGTTGTTGAAACTCTTAAAAGGAGTTTGAAAGGAAAATACGCCAATGCAGACTGGCTTTGAAAAAACAACATTCCTGGCTGACAGGGGCTTTGGTTCCAATTCGCATCCCTGCTGTTCCTGCCACAGTTATACAGAAGCTCTGCGTTGAAATGTTGCAGAATTTGTTTGGTTTTCAGGTAAATCATAAACAGAGCTACATTCTGCTGCAGTTTCACCATCATTCAGTGCTCCTGAGATTTGGTATTTGATGACTTACACTCCCCTCCGCATTCTCTATGAAATTTTCAAGGTGTTTCCATACAGCTGGAGATGGCGCTCCCTGAGCGTTACCTATTACGGCAGGTCTCGCATAGTCATCAGAGTGAAATAAAATGAGAACGCCTCCCATCCCTTTGGGAAAATACGGTCCATTAGTTTTTCATTTGCCAGGAGCATCAGTTTTTAATATTTTTCCCTTTCCCTTTGTCTCCTGGGAATATCAATCTGCATAGATCTATTATTAATTCCACAGCAACGAGCTCATTTTCTCAAAAATCTTTACTGTGGGTAGTAGGAGTAGGTCTCTGTAGGAACGATTTAAAATCTGAATTGGACTCAAGGCTACTGTGCATAGTGCTGGGTTGTTGGAGGTGGGTTTCTTTTCGGTGGCGATGTGTGTTTGTTTTTAAAGTATCTGCCTCATCTGAACCTCTGTTTTTTTTCGAAGTGTTGTAGGTGTTGTCTGGCATTTAAAAGCTGTGAGTCTGGATCAGTATTAAATCTGCAACCAAAATAATTTTTGAAGGTGAGAGGGTGAGGAGAAAAAATCCGAACGTGAGTGACATATGCTGTGAAGGGCAGTGGATTAAGTTCTGTGAATGTTGCAGAGAAGGGAGCAGGAGGGATTTTCCCCTCCTGGAAGGTTGTGAAAGCTCCATTTGTAACACTCACTCCCATCAACCCTGCCCTGTGTCAGCATCTTCCCCACGAGAGCCCTGTTGAAGTGCAGGCTTTAGACCCGCAGCTCTCGTGGTTCCCGGAGCCCCCTCTCACCTCCGGTATTTACAGGTAACTGAAGCGATGGAGGGTTGGGCTCAGACACCTGGGTAAGCGCGCGGCCGTGCGCGATGCTTGTGCCCGTGTGCCGTGCAAAAGGGGAAGGGGAGGGTGGCACGGCCGTCTGCCAGAGGGGACAAACCCCGTGTGACACAGAGCGCTGAGTTCCTCTGGGCAGCTGCTGCACTGGTTACTTTGTAGGATCCCTCGAGGAGGAAGCGGATCTCGGGACTCTCTTTCCTCGCCCTGGGTGTTCAGATTTAGGAATAATCCATCTTCTGTTACGTGCCTTAGCTGGAAGAATCAGAACATGAGCCCTTCCTGTGCCAGTTAGACTGAGTTGTAACCTCACAGAAGGGCAGTTCCAGTAAAATCTGTACGGTGACACAATGGTAGCTTTTGGGAAGCACAGAGCCTCGCTGTCTTGTATTTTTTGATGTCTTTGTCTTTTTTTAGCATAGTGGATAAAAAAGTATTGGTCTTAAAAATTATCCCACGCGGCTGGCTTTCTCCCTCTGCATAGCGGGTTATCCCCTGGCCCAGGACCAAGCAGAGGTGCTGGTGGTCGGGCTGTACCCCAGCTGCAGCCATGGTGTGTGAGTTACTCGCTCGGCACATGCCATGAGCCACAAAATCTCTGCTCGGGGATCACCAGCCGGCTCTGAGCTCGGCTGCTCATTTGGGCTTTGAGATGCGGTGGGTGTAAGGGCAGATGCTTGTACCCAGGACTTGAGAGCAACCCCAGGAGCTCCACGTTGTCTGGTGGTGGTAGAAGTGATGATTCCAAGTCAGGTTTATTGTGTGTCTTTGGCAGCTCGGGTTGGTTTTACCATGAGTCTCGTGTATTTTCACAGTCTTGAGCTAGAAGGATCCTCCTCTCCTGTAGGAAGCAAACTGGTCACACTGGTATGGGGTCTGCTGGTGCGCGACTGCGTTATCCTGTGATTCAGCTCTTACTAAAATAAGACTCTTATTCCTCTGCAGTTCCAACTCGTCTCTTAAGGATCGTGTGATTTATTTGGTTTTTTCCCTTTTCTGTTTTGAACTGGCTGTTATCCATACACACGCGCGCTTAACCGAAAGAAGATACATCAAACCAGGGCCAAGTGTTTGGCAGCGTGAGGAATGAAGCCTGTAGAGTGGAGTTCATTATGCCTTGTGCAAAGAAAGCCAAAGGATGAGGCGTGGAAAGCTCTCCAGCTGCCTCCTCTGCCAGTCGTTCTGCCGTTGTACCTGCTTCCTAGTGCTCCGAGATCCCAGTCGGTGCAGGCGGCAGAGAGAAACCTATTTCCAGCTCAGATTGATTGCGTTTCTTCTGTGGTTTTTTTTTTTTTTTTTCCTCATGAAGGAAATAAATATAATGTAACTAATCCGCAGGGTTTACAGATGGGGTTTCAGGCAGCCCTGAGGACTCACGGGCCCCAAGCCCCATGCTTGACTATTTTAAATTTATGGCATAAAAATCAGGCTGCCTTAGGTTACTCACTGCTAAATGTTGTGGGAAAAAAGGCACTTGGACCAGCACTGAGCCAAGGGAACTCAAGATGCAGCCGGGTATTTACTGGCCAGAGCTTCCCTGCTGCTGGTAACATTTCTCACTCACACGCACACACAAAGGGTGGCTGGTGTGAACGCTTCTGAATTGGCAAAAAATATTGACACGGTGGCTTTTGGCTGCTGGTGCCTCTTCCCTCCTCGAAGGCAAGCCGGGAACGCCGTGCAAGATCTTTGGCCAGGACAAACCAGTCAGATGAGGCTGTACTTGGCTTGCAAAAATGTTTTTCCAGATTTGTTAGGTAGTTTGCGTAATCTCACTCTGAGTGAATGAACGCGGTGTTGTTTTGGCATGGTTTTTTGTTTGTTTGCCCTTTTTTTTGGCAGTTTGGCCTCCAAAGAAGCTGATGGCATCCCCCTGTGCCCTCAGCCAGCGTAGAGACTGGGAAAATGCATGGAGGAGACGAGGAAATGGGCACAAAGGGAAAACAATCAAAATACACAGAAAATGCTGATTTTAAGTTGTGATGTTTTGTGTAAGTTTTTTCCCAGCTCTGAGGGTGCCTGTTGCTCTTTCCCTTTCCCATGTGCTGAGGTTCCCGAGCGCAAAGCCTCCGCAGAGACTCGGCAGCCCATCCTTGGCGCTGGATGCGGGGCTGTGCCTCCACGGAGAGCCGTGCTGCCAGCTGCTTTCCCCCATCTCGGGGCTGCCGGGAGCGGCTGTTTCCCGGGGAGCAAACCTTGCTGGGCTGCCCTGGGCTCCAGGAGGCAGGCTCTGGAGGAGGGAGGAAACCAAGCCAAGCTTTTACAGAGCTCTTGGAGGGATGCAGAGAGATTTACACTCAGGAGAAGGAGGCCCGCATCCGCCAGCGATGCGCATCCCTTCCCTGCTCAGGGGGTATCTGTTCGTTTTTGGTGTGTGACGTTCTGCTGTGGGCGGTGTTTGCATCTTAGCTGGCGCTGGTTTTGAGAGCTGGGCTCTGTTTTGGAGAGCTGGGCTCTGTCTGACAGATGATTTGCTGTTTTACGTTATCCAGTGTCTCTGCGCTGAGCCTGCTGCCCTCCACTGCCTCACCTTTTCAGAGGGTTGTTCCTGTGATCCTACTTAATGCTTTCGTGTGATTACGGTTTGTGTTTTTAATTAATTGAGGAGAGTTGGCCTCTTGTTTATATCCATGGAAACTGACGCCATGGGTTTTGAATCTCTGAATTTATACCCAGGCAGAACTGCTGTCACAATCACTGCCTGCTCCATACAGGCATATGTTTGCCTTCGGAGAGCCTGTGTTTACAGAAGATAGTGACTCAACTCCTTATTTTAGAATCCACTGGCTTCATGCTTCATAGCCACGCTGCTCAGTCCGAGCGCTACAAGGGTTAACGTTCAGTGGAGCTCATGCCGTGGCTTGAAGCTTCTAGTCCAGATATCACCAAACCTAGTGCCTCTGCAGGTGAAATTTCATTTATTTTATGGCAGACGGTTAAGAGGAGCACCCGAATGGGACCATAGGTTGATGGTTGGACTTGATGATCCTTGAGGTCTTTTCCAACCTTAATGATTGTATGATAGGTGGAAAAGAACTAATATTTAACGCAGTGTCTTCCCTGATGGTAGCGATACCAAGGTCACGTAGGTAGCTAATGCAGAGCAGCCGTCCTTTTTGGTTGCATGCCTTGCTCCCTTCATCAGGTATGTCTACAAACTCCGCATGGGGAGTGGTGTGGTTTCCGCTGTGCTCTGTAAAAGTTGTTTTGTGATCTCAAAACGTAGCTTGTGCTTTCCACTAGAGGCCGATAAAGTGCAGGACAAGGCTGCTGCAAGGCTTCAGCAGAAAGCCCCATCTCTTTTTCCTCTTCCAGACCTGTTGCTCAACTGTTTTATTTCCATCTTGCTGATTATTTCTTCTTGTAGAAATGCTTCACCCTCTCATGAAGTGGAATTCAGTTGCTAATTCGTTCTTCTAGTGTTTTGTTCCCGAAACCTTCAAGGAGCTACAGAATTGCCCTCTTGATTTGCTCATACAAATTCCTTCCACATTTTCATTTCCTAGCTGTTAACTCCGTAACAACCTCTGTGGAATAAGGAGGCATCAAAACGGGGATGGAAGCAGTGGGTAATACCACTCACTGCTTTGGTCTGTCAAGAAGTTCGGGAAATGCTATGCCTTCAGCTACTAAATTTTACTGGGATTCTTCCTAAATTTCCTGCTTGCCAGTGACCAAGCCCAGGACACCCGATTCCAGCTGAGGGCCAGGGCTGCACTCTGCCATCACTCTGCCTGGGTGCCGTTGCCTCCTGACCGCTCGGGTTGTGTCTCAGCCCTGGGTTGTGCTCTGTTGTGCAGTTATTAGGAGGGTCACAACACCAGGAGTCCTCAGATATGAGGATGGTGGTGCCAGCTCTGTGTCACAGGTTGGAAAAGTCATCTGGGACCACCCCACGTTTCCTGGCTCAAATGAACGAGGAATAACTGCTTAATGTGTTGATTAAAGCCAGAGATGTTTCCAGCAGGACCAAGGCGCTGCTTGGTGCGTTAACTTGGACGATTGTTCAGGGTTTCGCTGGTGCCCTAGCAGGGGTCTCGTGTGAGCAGCGCTTAGGTGTAAACCCCCCCACCCCATCGCCGTGCTGCTGGGTCTGGTTATAGCACCGAGCTTTGGCTGCGAGGTTTCTCTGGGGATCCTGGGGAGCTTGCTGTCAGAGGGAGTTGGGCTTCTCCTTTCAGAGGATGAGCTGCTACGGTGGGAGTACAGAGCTGCTCTTCCCCAATGCCTGGTGTTTGCAGGATTTGCCAGGCAGGAGCCTCCGGAAACCGACCCTGAGGTGCCAGCAGCTGCGGGGAATATCGAATGCCTCGCTGTAGGCTGCAGAAAGCGGGTTCGTTATTGTTATCCGCTCCTCATTAACTCTGGTGTAGCCTAGCAGGGAAGCAAGGTCCTGGCCGCTCTCGTGCTGCTGGTGCCGCGGGTGTGCGGTGCTACGGTGCTGGGCTCCTGCAGGACCTGCGATCAGAGGGAGGTACCAGCCGGGAAAAACAGGGAAAAAAGGAAGCAGAGGGAATCTGGCTTGGCTTGTTTTATCCCCTGGTGCGAATAGTGTCGCAAACACTCATATGGTAAATAACATAAAATTAAAAAGTAGTAGGAAGTGAGACAGGCACGTCAGCTTTTCGTCTAAAAGTCTCTATAGCTATTTTTGCAAAATGAACAATTTTGTACATTACCAGTCACACCGGCTGTTTAATTTCCCTTGCTTTCCTGCTGTGCATCTTCTCTTTCTCTCGTACGTGGGTATCAAATACCGTGTCAGTGGGAATCGGTGTTAACGTTAAATGCTCGGTACCTGTTTTGATCCTCCTTCAGAGATGCCTGAAAGACTAGGACCTCGTGGTACGAGGTGCTGTACAAACGAAAAGAAAGAATCTCTGCTTTACAGTGTTTTATGTTACAATTGACAAGCGAAAAAAAATTTCTGGTGTTTCCACGCTGCTTGAAGCAGGGGGGCTAGGGACTCTAGGCACGGTTATCAACCAAGTCACTGTTAATATCTCTTCGTTTTGCGGAAGAGCAGTGTTAGAGCGACTCTCGTGCTGTCACTCGAGCGGGCTGAAACAGGCGTGTGGTCTGAGATGTAAGATCCTTGGTGGAGTTTCCAGCCCAGCCCGTCTCCCTGATGAGATTTGCCATTCTCAGATGAGAAAGGGGCTTGGGGTCTTCTCCTGGCTTTAACCCCCAGGTGCTATTTTGGCAGGTGACAGTCCCTTTCTGCCCGGCTGTTCTGCTCTCCTGTAAAACGGGCAAGTTAGGGTGTGTGCCACCTTTTTAATACATTAAATTAGGAGAAATGTTCAGCCCGGAGGTGTTACGGTTTTCTTGGAGCAGGTATTAAATTTGGGGGCTGGTTATGTGGAGGGAATAAGTCCCGGCTGCTCATAGCCGGGGCTGATTTCGGTGGAGCCGGCAGCCCTCTGGCCGTGCTGGGGTCAGGGCACGTGGAGGCGGCAGCTCGGACAGAGGCAGAGCCTTACACCGACACCGAACCTCAGCTCCCCTCCAGCTGCTGCCAGCAACTGTGTCAGGGCTCGTCTCAAGCTGCTCTGATGGGGGGGAAAAACTGTCAGATCAGCGGGCGCTGTATTTTATACTGAGCCTTTTATGCCGTCCCTAATATCGCAAGTCAGCGGGACGCTTGCGAACGAGCGGGAATGTTTGATCTGCGGCTGTAATTTTGCTAACTGTTTCTCCTTGTGTTAATTTACATTTGGGTGATTCTGTAAGAAACTTTAGCGGAATTTAATAACACTAATATTAAAAAACTACTATCAGGTCAGCATATTTCCATCTGATTAGTAGTTTTTCTCTTGATTAAATTATGCATTTTTAATACCAGCCCTTCATTTGTCTGTGATCTCGTGGCACTGTAGCCCTCTGTGTGAAGCGAGCACATTGCAGTGCCCTCTTTGCTGGTGCTGGATGCAAATTTCCTTGTTTCTCACTATTTTTTTTTTTTCTGTATTCATCATACTGCTTGCCTTTGCTTGCCTAGAATAAAAGGTCATTGTAAATCGTGATTATTCTTGGAAGTTGCTCAGACACTTATTTCTTAGACTTGATATGTTTCACCCTCGAGCACATAGAAAATAGATTTAATCAAAAATGAAAATTTGTCTGGGAGAAGTTGGTGGTGGTTTTTTTCTGTTTGTAGGTTTGTTTTCAGGTTTTTTCCCACATGAAGTAGCCTTGACAAACACATAAAAAAACCTGAATTTAAACTGCTTTTCACTTTGGTTTGAGAGCTGAAGTGGAATAAAGTTATTCTTCTTTTAAGACCTTCCATATTATTTCTTTACAGGGAAGACGGACGAGAATTCACTCTTCACCTAACAGTGACCTTGAAGTGATTCTCCAAAGCCAACATCAGCAAAGTGCAGTTAAAATGATGATGAGAATGCTCAGGATCTCCCTGAAGTCAAGAGTAAAGGGTGCGTTGAGTTTGGTGAAGCCAGGACATCACACTGCTGGGGTTAGTAAGTGTTTCTCGTCCCTGATGCCCTCGGGTTTTACTCGGTGTGTATTTTTTTGTGTGAGTTTGTTCCAAGTTCTGTCTTTTCCATGTAAAGAGCCAAGATGGGCACCTTCTCCTGGTTCACCTCTTTGCGCTTTCTCATCAAAATGTTACATTGGACCAGAGAGAAAAATGTGAAAAAGTGCCCCTTAGGTATCCAGTGTGTTGTCCTTGGCATGTCCCTTCAGTGCTGTGCACACAGGGTCATGTTCTGTACCACTGCTTGCTGAGCGTTTTGCAAAAACACGTGCAGGACACGGTGTCCCAAACCTGGAAAAGAATCCCAGTGCAGAGAAATTTCCCAAGGCACAGCTCTGGTTTGGGATATTTTCCCCAGAAGAAGCCCTTTTGGGTCAGCGCTGGATGCTGCTCCTTCCCCAGGGTCGGTCAGAGCTGTGACAACACGCCAGTTGAAGATGGATGTATCTTCATAAGATAGTTTGGCTCAAAATAATGCGTCGCCCCTCTCGGCACATGCTGGGTGTAGGTAGTAAAAGCTAAAAAACAAAATCTAAAAAAATTCTAAAATCTAAAAAAAAAAAAATTTAAAAAAAATCTTCAGATGACAAGATGAAGAAGTAGGTAAGAAGGCAATTCATTGGGGAGAAAAAACCCACAGCTGTGAAACAAACCTGAGGAGGGCTTGGTTTTAGGTCAGACGCGCGGTCCTGCACAAAGAGATGGTGCTGGCGGACTTACCCGGTGCTTGTACACAAGTCACCAGGATCCTCAGCTCCAGCAAACGTGAGTTGGAGCCAGGCTTTAATCGAGAGTTTAGATAAAGAGCGTGTTTCTCCACTGGGGATTTTGGGTGGCATAAATCTGTACTCTTAACAGGTTGGAGTCTCGGGGGCAGGCACGCTCCCGTTGCGAATGCTTTTCCTAGGGGTAGATAAAAGCCACCCATAAATAAAGCTTTGAAATCTTCCAGGAGAGGTTAGCAATACAAATATGGGCACATGAAGCTCAGTGTAGAGCAATAATTCCACAGATTTTTATTAGAAAGTAGATATATGGGAGCAGCAATGCATGATAAATCAACGTATCTGCCTCCTTACTGCCTTTTATGACAGGCATTAGCAGTAGTGACTGTCACAGAGATCATAACTGCTTTATTTCAGCTGTCTCTGTAAGGCGTAGTCAAATACAAGCAGTTTGCATTATTTTTTAAGTATAAACTCTTTTTCCCTGCATGGAATTAATGACAAAAGTGTTCCTGGTAAACAGCAAATCTGGGAGAAAGGGGGCAGGAAGCCGTGCTCTCATTTTTTTGCTTTTGTAGGGTTTTCTTGGAACCGGGGAGGCAGCTGACGTGCACTGCCCGATGCACCAGGGCAGGGCTGACGGAAGGTCTCGCTGCTGATGGGGTGGTTGGGGGCTGCTGGTGGGAGCACGGGGACCAGCCGGCCTCTCCTTTAGGGTGCTGGAGTGAGATCTGCTGCTGGCAGCACAGGGACGCGGTGTTTCATCTTTCTCAGTTGTCCTCTTGAGTAAATCAGTTTACATGAAATCTGATTATGCATATAATATAGATGTATACATTAAGTAGATAATTGGTAAATAATGGCATTGCCACCAAAATGATTTTAATACAGGGTTAGAGAGGGTTTTCTGTCTTAAAAAAAATGTTTCTGTCTTTCTAGGGTAGGGCTTTCATAGACAATTAAAGGGGTTCTGCACCTGAACCTAGACCTTTACAGGTTCATTACCGCTGCTGACTTAAACACCTCTGGGAAACCCGGCACTCGGCTCTGGGAACTCCCTGGAGCCCTTTACAAGCCTGGGGAAGAGGAGGCTGTTATGTGTTGAAATCAAAGTAATATGGCCTTGCACCCTTCTTAGATGCTCGCTCCACGCGTATCACGCAGCACACACCTTGGTGAGTCTAACACCAACCAGATGTTTTACGCTGGAGCTGCTTGATTTCACATTGTATGCGTGATTGGAAGCAGCATCATGTAAGATGGCAGCAGAACAGAAGATGAGAGGTAGATTTATCCAGCTGCTTCATCTTCTGCTGGTCCTCCTCCTCCTCTTGGTCACATCTGTGGCGATCCCACACCTTTCAGCCTCTCCTGCCTTCCATCAAACAACTTGTGGCTGCCCTGGAGAATAACCAGACACGTACTGCCATCTTCCTCCTGGGCGGTTAGTCCTGCAAAAATAGTGCTTGGTCCATATGGTGCTGCTGACACTATAGAAGGGATGCTACGGATTAATTACAGCCGGGGACACCGGGAGGGGGAAGGAGCGCGTGGGTTGCTTTCCCACGAGGTGCGCAGTTGCGAAGCAACCTGACACATCTGCCAGGGCTGTCTAAGAAACTATTAGCCAGTTGCTACCTCCTGTGCTCGAGAGCTGCAGGCAATTTCACAGTAATAGTTTCTCGGTTTCTTTCATGCAGGCAGCCGTGGTACCGAGATACTGACTTAAATATGTATCACGGAATGGCAGCCTTTAATAGAGGCTTTACGGGAACAAAATGTATGTGGGTAATCCACGAAGGCTGGTTGCGGCTGACAGCTTCATTATTGCTCTGAAGATGCATGGTGGGCACTGTGCGCTGGCAATAGCCGTAGGAACGGACAGCTTTGATTGGGGTCCCGGGGATGGCTCCTCCTTCCACCTGCATGGGCTCAGGGGTAAAATCAGAAGCAACTACACAGGGAGTCAAAGAAATCACAATATTATTGCGCTGTAGAGAAGCAGAGGTGAGTTACTGGGAGGCTGGAGCACACCCCAGCTTGCAGAAAGGGCCACGAACTGGTTTCCTCTGCAAACCCAAAGAGAAGGGAGATTTTTACGCAGCAAAGATGGGCTGAGTGTAGAAGTCCCCTCATGTGGTCTGACATCAAAATGAATAATTTGTCCCTTTTTTAAAATATTTTTTTTTTGTAAGAGGGAAGCTGAATGTGAAAGCAAAGGCAGTTTGGGTACCTGTGTGTACACAAGTAGGTTTAGGGCTCTTGGCAGGCAACTGAGGAAGGGATCATGCTGGTACTTCCAGGGAACTTGATTTAAAGCAGCTGAAAGCTTAAATGACATTTAGCACCTTTGGAAAACTACCTGAATCCTCAAAGCAAGGGCAAGCTCTAAATTTTGATAACACCATCAAGATGTGTACCCAGTGCCTGGGGACATTTCCTCCTGCCGCACCGCTTCCCCTTAGCAGTATTCCCTGCCCAAATGGAGAAAAAAAATAAAAATCCACTAAAGGGCTTGGCCCTGGAGGGCTGCATTAGCTGGCGTTATTTCCTCGGTCGTCAAGTTTCAGCGATTTGGAACAAGCAGCGAGGCCTCTGTATGGCTTCAATGACGTTTGCTGTCAGAGACATGAGCCATAGGAAAGGACAGGGCTGTAACTTTATTTTAAGCTGGATAGGCTGTAGCTAAATCTCCTGAATCCCTTTCAGCTTTGGAAATGGCTTTTCCCCTATCTCTACCTTCTACCTGGCAGCTTCTCGTTGTTTGCGCTAAAAGGGGAGTGATACTTTTAATCTGGGAAATGCCTGTAGAGCTTTGGAGTGGATCGTTTCAAAGCCAACGGTGTTTGAAGCACGTTAATGAGGGTGTTCGCCATAAACCCGTTGTATTTCTGTGCGTAACTGATAAACGTGAATGCGAGAGAATATAAGGGAAAAGAGGTGGGGAAAACAGTCGTGCTTGGAAAGGCAAACAAACTGTGGATCCGCGGCGAAAAGGGTATCACATTATTGTAACACTGAAGCCCGTTGTGAATTTTCCAGTGGAACATCTTTTTTTTTTTCCCTAGGAAATATTTGCTTGTCTCAACTGGAACAGAATAGCCTCAAAGGTTTTAATGACATTTTGCTGGAAAAGAGGCGAGCTTTTTGCCAGAGCACCCACCTGTATCCCGAGCAATCCTCCAGGGCCGAGGGTTGGGCGGCAGCACTGTCCCCTCCCTGGGCTGTTGGCTGTCCCCGTCCCCTTTGCTGTTCCCCAGGCCCCTTGTTTCCCACTTCTAGGCAATGCTGGAGGAGGAGATGCACAGAGAGAAGTTTGTAATAAAATGACACAAGGTTTTTTTCAGAAAAATCCTAATTGAATGGGAAAAATTAGTTTCTACATGGAGCTTTATGGTGACAACTTTGTGGTACATGGCATGTGCTTTTCTTTTTTCTTTAACTTTTAAATTTTGGGTGTTAGTTCATGGACCAGAGTTTTGCCTGGTGTTTGGAAAATGCTGACTAGTCGGAGTACGCTGGGAGAGTAGCATCAGCTTATTGGATAAGCTTTTAAAACAAAAGCAGTAGCTGGTGCTCATCGTCCCGGCTTATTCCTGTGCAGACACCGGGTAATGCAAAATGGGGGAGGGCAGAAGCAAACAGGACTGGTGCCTTCTAGCAGGCAGAAAAATTCAAGAAAAAAAAATAAAACAATTTAAAAATTAAGAAAAAAGGAGGTTATGTGGGTTCTCAGGCATCATCCCCTCTTGCTTTGACATTTGCCTCTATCAGGGTGGAAGACCCGAAAGCCCAACTGTAGGTCACGTCTGCCAGTGGTGGTAAGTGCTATCGCCCTTTGCTAAAATGAACTAGAGGGGAAAAAAAATCAAGCCAATCATTTAAATCAGGTACTTGTTCAGCTCTTAAGGATGTACAATATGATTACAGAACAAATCAATAAGCTTTCAGACTTTCTGAATGTCATCGCAAATGATTAGGTTACATACATGGGTCTGAGCTCGCCCCTCGCTGGCCCCAGGGAAGTCCAAAGTGCCACATCTGGATCGAATGGGGTGGCCCTGGCTCAGAAACGTGAGTTTTTGTCACCATTGCTGTCCCCCAAAGGATGCTCATTAAGAGGAAAAGCAGCTAGAGCTGTAACACAGTACACAACCATAGCAATACTCTTAACGTGGGCAGAAATCGGCTTCCAAGAGCCATTAGGACGCACATGAAAATGTGTTAGCTCTAGCGGGTATTCCTGTGGAGCTGGGGCTTGTGTAAAGGCTTGTGTAAATGGCATCCCATAACAGGCGCGCTGCAAAAGGGAGCCGTGCTTATCCTTGCAGGTGACTTTTTGTAGGCGCTTGTCACCTCCATGTAGATGCTTAAGCCTTAGAGGTGGTGTAGAGAGACTCGCTGTCAGTGGCAGGACCTGATGAAAGTCATCATCTTCTAGCAGATCTGGCCTTGCTCACCTGAGTCTTCGTCGCGCCGGTCCCCTGTAGTTGTTCAGGTCTGTGTAAGGCCAAATTGGAGAGGTTTTAGGGAGGAGAAATCACAGTACACCCATCCAGCTGCACTGTGGTGCTGAGAGGATTAAGCAGATTGAAATGCAAAGCAAAAAAGAAATTAAATTAAAAAAACCTCCTGTAATAATGCGTTTACATTACCACCGTGCTCTGGGCTCCACAACAATTTTAACTTAGTCCCCATGAGGCTGCGGAGTAGTTTTGACTGTGGACGTGTTTACTTTAATATTGTAATAGCTGTGTGTGAAATAATTGATTTGTAGTCACTATGGCAACTATAACCTTGTATTTTCTAATGCCTATGTTCAAAATGTTAACCTGACTTTTTTTTTTTTTTTCTTCCCCATGAAGTTTGCATGCCATTTCTTTCATTTCTGGGCTGTGGGGTTTTTTTCCTCCTTTAGCAAGAAACATTGTTCCAACTGACAGGTTGGAGAATGCATATTCAAGACAAAAGGTTTTAAACCAACCAGCTTTTCTTGCTACAACGCTGTATTCCCCAGCGCTGGTGGCAGGTTAAATACATCTCTAATCACGGTAAACTGTAAGAAACGTTAACTTCTAGATGGAGTAATTGTCATTATTACTTGATTCTTTACTCTGAACCGGCGCAGCTACAACGTTGGGAAATACCAAAATAGAACAAGTAAGCTTGTCCTCAAACATGGAAGAAAAAGGTTCATTCTGAGTCGAACAAATTGTTTTGGTTAACCTGAAGTGTGTTGTATAGTTCTGCTTGCATCTTATTGTATACATCATCCTTAACAACATGGAATAATTTGGAGGATTATTCTACAAACAGAATTGATGGGAAAAGATTCACTGCCATATGTGGCTTCCCTCGTATGGGAGGCATGCAAATAAGGAAACACATCCTGAGGAGCTTTGTACAATTTTCACCTATTGTTGTTCTCCTTGAACAAAACAATCTTTCGCTATATAACCATAGGCATCGGAATATTTAAGCAAGTGAGTAGCTCTGATAAAGTGGAGGCATTTGGATGTTTAGGTTCTGGTTGAGGATAGGGATGAGAGACCACAAGTGTCCGCCGAGGCGTTTGTTGAAGCCTGCGTAAGTACAGTAAGCTGGGGGCCACGAATTTGTGATCTGTGCCATTGCTTCTCCATACCACGGAGTGCCTGGCCTACAGCAGCATCCGTACCGTGAGTAATTTCATATTGATACCTGATAAGCCAATTCCCCATGGATCTGGTTGTAAGACCATTCTGCTTTTGTATTTTTAACTACCACTGACGTTGCTGGTACATTGGCTTAGGTAGCCCAAAGCGCTTTTTGCTGATCTTCCGCCTGACCTTCCCCGTGCAGCCAACGGTTGAGCTGCTGCAGCCATGCCAGCATTAAGCTCAGCAGATTTACGGCACAAATACTTGCATGGTGATGTGTTTGCAGCCATCCCTGGAGCTGTGGGTGCCTTGGAAAAGCCTTGAAAAGAATACCCAGGTAAAGGGAAGTTCGAGGGGGGGAAAAAATCATTAAAAAGCATCGCTAGAAGTACTCCATGAGAAGCAGTGTGGGTGTCCTGGGGTGCTGGTGAGAAATCAATGGGGAAGGAAGGGTCTTTTTTATTTGAAATTTGTCTCCTTTACATGGCAGAGCTGCAGCTGAATTGCAGCTGCGTAGTGCTTCGCATGCTGGAGATGAGGAAAGCTACTTCCAAGGGTCTAATGAGGCTGCAGAAAAGCCTTTTGATGCCTTGGCTGAGATGGTGTTTAATTTAAAGGAAAAAGTCTTTCTGGTCAGAACGGATGCATCCCTCCCTTTGGGCCAGGGTTTGGGGATGGTATCAGATGCTGCTTAAGAGGCGCGGATGTAAAAGCCATCTGTACTCACAGATATATGACCTGGTGGTTAAGTAATGGAGTAACGTGCCAACACAGCCGGCTGCTCCCTAAATGTGTAGCCAGAAAGTGTTTGATTCCATTTCTGAATTGCTTTGCGGGTGCTAAGTGGAGCTATTGCATTACCGGTAATTAAGGCACTTCTCCCCGAGGCTGCTCGGGCGCTGCTCGGCCCCAACACGTAAAGCGATGCGGGCTCACGTAGCGGGTTGGGCTGACCTGTCACAGAGGATGAGGATAATGGAAAGGTTTTCTTCTCCTGCTGAAAAATTAGCCTTTTCAGAATATGTTGCAGAAGGGTCACTGCACCCTCTGCAGAGGGTGGGAAGGTGGCTTGTTGCACCCACTCCTGGGCTTGCCACCCCAGGCTGGCTCGTCCCTTGGCATCAGTGACAAACATGCTCTCTTCTGCCAGTTCACAGCATCTCCAACACTGGTTGTAATTATTTTTGTTGTTCTCTTTTTAAGACACCTCCATTTCTCTGGCAGGAGATAGGAAAAATAATTTGGGTCCCCCAGACTTACATGTAATGAACATGGTATTTCATATGTGCGTTGGAGAGGTGAAAAAAAGGGCTGGGTTGAGTAACCCGTGTGTAAGCAGCTTTTAATAATATTAATGTGCCAAAGTGAGTTATTCTGGTCCATTGGGTAAATATATATTAAAGTAATATTCAAAGTACTTTTCTGCAGCCAATGAGCTGGAAAGGGTCAGTCCAACCGTGCATTTTTTGTCAGTGCATACACTTATTTATGCAATAGAAGGAGGGACACAAGATCTTTCTGGTTACTTGCTTGTCCAAAGGTCTCTCTAGTTTCTTTCAGTGTGGCTATGCCGTTTGGAAGGAGACTCAGCACTGCTCTTCCCTGGTGTTGGGTGTGGTCATCGAAGGGCTCCAGATCACCACAACAGGACAGGGACTGACCGCATCTTTCTGTCTCAGCCACAGCTCTCGCTGCTTTTTGCATGAAATTCCATGAGACGGGAGGCCTGGGAGCAAGCCCAAGGGAAATGGGTGAGGCACCCCCTTGTTTTGAGGCTGTTACTAGGATTGTGCGTGAGCAGAAACCCAGCAGCTTGGCCTTGATTTTTCCAGCATGCAGAGCAGGATCGGAGCACCTGGAAACTTTCTGGCAATTGAGCCTGATGCCTGATGAATTTAGGGTGAGCTGTGTGCAGGCAACAGCTGTGTGATGGATTTTCAGGATCATGGTTAGATTTGGTGGTTTCAATTCCAACTAGATAACTTCTTAGGCGTCAAAATTTGGTTTTGGATGAGGACAAAACATGGGCAGATCCCCTATTTTTGAAGGTGCGTGGCGGGGAAGTTGCAGTCAGTAGCAGAAGTGTGATTAACCGTGGATTCATTCACATGTTTTAGATTTTTTCATTTTGCAATGGTAAATCTTAAAACATCTGGGACAGTTTGACATACACGTGCAGGCAGCCACTATTCCTGATATTATCTAGCCTGTGGGTAAGGGTGGAGGGAGGGATTTTGTGCCAAGGTCTCAACCATTCGTGGATTGTTTTATATTTATTGTGCTTGTGTGGTCTTAGCACCTAGGAACGGGGGCAGAAGCGCAGAAATGCCCGGTTTCCCCTTGAAGCATCTAAACAACAGAAGCAATTGGTCACTTGCCTTCTCTGTAGAAAAAGAGCATTTTAAAAATCTATCCCAAGCAGGATTTTGCATGTGCGCCGTATTCACATCGTTAACCTATCTCCAGACAGAGTACTTTATAAGTATGCACAGATGATTCTTGTTCCTGGTTAAGATTTACAATTTGGTGGTTCATAGTTTTAAATAAAACCTCAAGTGCTAAATACAGAAAATGTCAGAACTCTTTAACAATGGAAAAAAGGTCTAGTTCAAAGGCACAGCTGTGGGACATCATGGGAGTACAGTAAAACAGGAGGTCTTTCCCTAGAGGAGCTGGATGTCATATATTTGAACCATTATTTTTGCCCTTATAAAGAGAAGTCTCTGGGCCTGATGTGACCTCATGAAGCCTCTCTGCCCCCTTGGATGACCGGAGGGCTGGGAGCCGTGGGTTGCTTTGCATCCGTTGTCTCCCCTGAGTGCTGGGGGGTACGTTACAAGGACAGCCAGGAGCTCGAAGAAGGCTGGGACTGCGGTGCTGCGATTTGCAGAGCAGAGAGAGAAGCTCTGTCCTGAAGAATCTGCTGTCAGGGAGTTGTTATATCCAGGTTTGTCTGTGTGTATATACGTGTATAGATATATAAAAATATAAATAATATACCTACCAGCACTTGTGGGTGGTGACAGATGGTGTTAATGGTGATAATAATTATGCATCATTTACTTTTATCTGCATTTTTACCCACTTAGTGCAGTGAAATGGACATCGAGCGGTTTCACTCTGTATCTGCCTTCATACCCACAGCTAGGAGAGAACCCCTCATTTTAGTTTTTTTTGAAGCAAAATATAGTGAGCTAGTGGGTTAAGATTAAGGGGAAAAAACCCAGACCCTAAGTGAAGCAGTGCTTTAAAGTGAGTGGAGTCTTTTATGTTGTGTATTTAATATTTGCAATTGTTTGGTTTCTTATTCCTAGTGCTATCTATTTGCATACTAGTACAGGAGGCAGGGAGCGATGTGGATGTGCTGAGCACACCCAGCCCAAGCCCTTGCTTGCTCTATCGCTGAAAGGCACTTTAGCAGCCTTCAACAATTTTTGCTTTTCTCAGCACGTGTAAAACCAGCTCTCACCAATCCTTGGCTACGGAAACCTGCAGCAAGGCAAACACCTGGGGACAAAGTTTTCATTTGTGTTTTTTTTGTGGTTGATATGCTGGCTTTGTTTCCCCACATTGATGTGATATTCTTTTTTTTTCTCCTTTGATAATTTTTAGCCTTTTTATGCATCAGGACAGATGCTGGGGTAACCAGTCAATATTTTTTGGTCTGCGTTAATCCCCTTCTGATCATTGTGCGATCTGCCCTGAATTCGCAGGACGTGAGATGCAGAGCTGGGCAACGACTGGTGTCCTGTGCCAATCGGGGGGAATGCCTAGCTGCTTGTTTTTAGTGTGGTTATTCATCCTAAAAAAATAAAGATACTGCTGTGTAAATATGATGGTCCTTTAGAAGAGGTAGGGCTAGGAGGATAAGGTCTGTATTTGAGCTGCTCCTGGAATAACTCCTTGCACTTTCCGTGACTGCCCCGCAAAGCGCAAGATGTGGGAGCTGCCCAGAAGCTCTGCCCGTTTAGCTTGACAAAGAGCAAACTGAAAAGTGATTTGATCAAAGACTGAATGTAGCCATACTTTCTGTAGCTAAAGAGCTCTTCAGTTGAGATTTGTGTGACGAGATTTGAAGGCTGAAAGCTGAAGGCTACAAAACAAAGGGCAGATCTTAACAACGAGGGAATTAACTGCTGAAACAGCTCGCGGAGAGATGTGGTGCGTGCCCTTTTGTCTTGAGTCTTTATAGCAAGACTGTATGCCTCTCTAAAACACACGTTATGACTCAAGACTAAAAGTTTCTAGCCCAGCTGCAGGCACAGCTGGATAAAAAGTTTCTCGCTCTCTGTCTGTAGTTTTCTGACCCTTACATATTTTCCTAGCAGAGCTTTAGTTTAGGGTGCGTATGAGGAGAAAATGCAAAATTTCCTTTCAGTCTAATATCTTAAAATACTTTCAGAAGTCCTTTGCAATCCTTTGCTGATGATTTTTGTATATTTCCTGACGGTTTCTCCTCATGATAGCCATGCTGAGCTGACTGGAAAGCCCAGCTATGCTGAATTTAGCAGCTCTTCTCTCTGGATTTCCTCCCCTTTATGCTTCTTAATTGCCAGTTGATAGCTGATACCCTATTAAACAGCTGCCGGACAGTCAGAAAATTCTTATTTTATTCACTTCCATAAATTAACCCTTCAGTTTTTTTAACTGTCTTCATCAGTTGTATTTCACACCCAAAGTGAAGTTCATTTTCACGGCACTTAAGCTTAGTTAGACTCCAGGAATAATCTTTTGATTGTTTCCCATCTCTCAAAAATGATCAATTGAATGATGATTAATTGTTGATTGCTTTAAAAAAGCCACACCTTCAGGAAATACCCCTCAGCTCGGGCGTGGGACCTCTCCTCCCAGGCTGCGGGGCGGATCTCGGCTCCGGCACCTGGAGCACCTCCTCCCCTTCCTCCTTTTCCTCTCACCCCACTGCTCGTAGTGCTCTTTTCCACACTTTTCCCCCTCACCCTTCACCACTTGTGGCTTTTTACCCTTTCTTGAATGCATTTTTTCCCTTGAGGCGCAGCCAAGGGGCTGTGCAGTGCCCAGCTGTGGGGCTGCTGCAGAACAATCCGGAACAATCCGGAACCTGCCGGTGCGTGGCATCTCCTCAGGCAGGCGGCAGTGCCTCTCCTCAGGCAGGCGGCAGTGCCTCTCCTCAGGCGGGTGCAGCCACCAGCCCCTCACCACACACACCACAGTGCGAGGGCAGCGCCGAAGCAGCACTTTTGCAGATAATTTTGGACAAATACACCCTCTGAGAGTGGAGTTACTCCCTCAGGCCGTCTTGTTGAAGATCTCTCGTCCCCGGGGGCCTGTGTGGAGGCTGGGGAGCCGGGCGGCCGGAGGCAGCAGCAGGGCTGAGGGGAAGGGAGCGTTCGCCCATCTCTCTCACTAGAGTCGGACCTCAGATGGTGAGTTATCATGGATTTTTTTTTTTTTCCAAAACCAGCTTAATTTTTTGTCAGTTTATTTTTAAGTAAACTCGTCTTTGTGTGGTCAAACCGGTGGTTTACAAAAGAAAAAAAGAAAAAGGTGTGCAGCGCCCGGGGCCCAAGGACGGCCTGGGGTGTGTGTAAAGCCTGCAGGGCCAGGGAGGGCAATCCCTTCAGCTCTTTTACTTGTTTTATAACTGCAATTCAGGCATCTCCCACAAAACAGAATCACTAGCAGCAATGTGCAGTCAGGTTTTATTTTATTTTTATTTCGCCGATGGTCTGGTTAGGTCCTCTTAGCGGTTTGGCGTTTCTGTATCCTAATCTTCTTGGTTTGCTAGTGAGGAAAGAAAAAAATGTACAACTACTGGAAAAAGACACCTTATGGCAGCAGAGTTTTCCCCTGTGATAGGAAGAGCAGCACCACGTCCCATCCTTGCTGGTGAGAGGCTCTTGTCCATCTCTGGACACTCTCCTTCGGGAGTAACTTAAATTTTTTCCTTTCGCTGCACCTGTATTTTACCCATGTTTCTATAAGGGCTGGGAAAAGTTTTTTTGCAGACAAAATGGAGTTATTCTACCCCAGAAAATTATTTGCTCGGTTAGTGGCTTTCAATAGTGCAGGGAAGAATGAAAACAGGTGTACTGCTGTGAATGGCAGAGGGAAGGGAAGCTGCCTTGAGGGTACATTCAATAGGCTGTGGGAGCTGGGGCATGCTCCAAGACCTCACAGTAGCCATCTGGAAAAATATACAATAATTGTCTCGCCCTGACTCCCTTTATCCAGTGAACGAGCGGCAGCCACTGGAACAAATATTCAATAGGAACACAGTGGGTGACTTTGTCATTTTTCTGATGCATGTTGCGAGGGGCCCAGGAGTTGAGAGTTTTGCCGCAAACAGAGGATTTCAAAGGAATGAAAGCAAGTTGCAGAGAAAATAGGGAAGTTGAAATTGCATAGCCTTTTGCAAGGTGATGTTTGCACTGTATTTTGACACCTGATGGCGTGGTTTGGGTATGGGAAGGAGTTGTAAGTGATCCACCCAGCCCTCATATGGACCATTTATCGTGGTCCATGCATGCATGCTGAAAACCTTCCCCACGTGTGTCTGGTTTGTATAGCTACAGTATGAGTTGATTTCCCACAGGAATCCCTCATCTCTGCTTTGTGCATCTCCATTTCTCTGCTCTGTGTCTGTGTAGCATCTAGTACAGTAAGGCTACGTGAAAGATATCCATTTAAAATCATGGTTCCTAGTTTTGTCGTCTTTGATTGAGATTTTCAGCACTGAGAATCTCTAGCAGTTACCTTCATTTTCAGACAAAATTATTCCTGAAATCAGTGAAGAAAACCAGAGCAGTTATTTAGGTGCCCAAGTACAAAGTCAGCTTTAAGCACTGAGCTTTGCCAGTGTTGGCTCTCATACACAGTGCACTGAGCTGCACCATGGCTAATTGTGTAATAAATCAGTGGAAATTGCACCATGTTGTGATGCTCCGGCATGGCCTTTGCAAACCTGCATCCTCTGCTCACCAAGTAACCGCTGCCCCGTGTGAACCCACTGTCCTGCTGCTCCTGGGCACATCAGCTAAAATCAGTTATAAGCAGATAGGAAAAAGTGTGTGCTGGTGGATTGATGAACCAAGCGTCCTTGGGGTTTAAGAGCATTAATCTTCTTGATTTCAATAGCAGTGAAGCTTGTTAATTGCTTAGATGGTCTTCCAAACATCCTCTCAGGAAAAAGCTAGTCTCCCCTCGTGATAGATGGAACTCATGGGAACTAGAGGTAAGGATTGGAGATTGAGTAAAATTGTCCTATATGTTGCTCTGACACCTCTACTCCTTACTGTAGTGGAAAAACCTCTAGCAAAGGATGAAACTCATTCGTATGAATGGTGGCCGTGTCTCGCTGAGCCCTCATGGTTTCAGAGCAACATGCACCAACCTTGTCCCATACCAGGAGCTGTTGCTGGGACCAGGATGATGGTGTGTTGCAGCACATTTGCTGTTAGGTTTCATTTACAAATAATTTGGTGAGGCTATTTTTTTTTCCTTATTTATTTTTGAAGGGCAGATCTTCCCTGCTGGGTTTTGCTGTTTTGCCACAATGTCGGTGGCAAGGACTTTTAGCTTCTACAGCTTAAATATTGTTAGTGTAGCAGGGACTTGAAGTTAACTCAAGTGTTCTTTTTTTTTTCCATTCAAAATGGAGATAATCCAAAGCTGTAAAAGCTGTTTTAACTTCATCTGCACATGGCTCTACCCTGTTTGTTTGTTCCTTCTGTGAATGAGTGTATTTCTGTGTGTGTGTTTTGTTTAGGGATTTGTACAGAGGCAGGAAACATGTTTTAGAAGTTGAATTGTGAACAAGCATGCAGAAGAAATACTGTTTCTCCATGGGTTTCAGACTGAAGCGTAACCTGATTTATTAGAGTTTTTCCTTATTTGTAAAAAATGTTTTTCTATTGCTGCTATTAGTTGGTGACACCGTTTCTGTGGTAAATGAACTGACATGTGAAGGTAGTGATGACAAGGGGCTGATAATGGATGGCGAGGGGAAAGGGGGGCTTGGTGCAACAACATGCCCTACTGAGGTTGATCCAAGGACACCTATCAATCAAAATGGTGACAGCAGCCAGGGAAATTTAATTGGAGATTCATTGAACCCTTAATGATGTGACAAAGAAAAATAAGGAGGCTAAAAAAGGCTTCTGGGCTTTTCTTCCCCTTCATTCTGCCAGGTTTCAGAAGGAGAAGGGGACCGTGGGATTGCCAAAGGCACCTCTTGTCATTGCATCTGTAAGAGGTAATCATCGTGCTTTGAAAGGGAGCAGGGTGTTTGGAGCCATGCGTGTGTATATTTCATTGCTTCAGTACAGAACGGGGCTTGTCAAAGACCTTTTCTTTAACTCATGTGCTGGGCCTACCTGCCTCTTGATCGTAATTGGAGGAATTAAAAGAAATGCTAACAAGGTACCCGTGCCTTGCATGAAAACGGGGTAAAGCCATATAGTGGCTGGGGCAGTGTTCCCCACAGAAAGCTTTATTCAGCCCCCCCGGCTCCTAGTCTTGTTTTATCACCAACAAACACAATGAGTTACATTTGGGAGCGTGCAATCTGTTGTAACTCAAGAGCTGAGTTATGTGGCTTGTAAATGACAGGATAGATAAAATGCTACTTTTTTTCCTGAGCTGCCTTTTAAAATTAGCACGGGTGCTGAGTGCATATGGATAGCTTCTCTTGTTCAGCTTTTGCATACATTTCCATAAATAATAAGTTGTTATTTTAGTGGCAATGCCCACCACATGGAGGGGACCCTCTGCAGATACAGGGAATCTGTTCATTATTTTCCACGTGGCAATTCTCTGTCTCCTTGAAAGTGCCACATAAGAGCTTGCTGTTTGGGTAAGGAGGACTCTGCTGTGAAAATATTTACTGTGCTTGAGATCTTATTCATCTTTTCGCTGACTGGAAAATCCATCCCCTCACCTGTTTTGCTTCAGATTGCTTAGTTCAGTGTTGAGCCTCGGTAAAAAGACAGTGAATGGTCAGTTTTGTCAGAGCAGTAAATTTTATTTCTATTGTTCTCTCTAGAGTCTGATCTGGTCCTACCCAAAGAGACTGAGCCATGTTCTTGTAACATGACCTGTCTCAGTGAAAGTCCTGAAGTACAACAGCAGCTCCTGCAGACACATCTAAATATTTGGGTTTCTAAAATGCTAAATATATAAACATTTTTATAACTAAAGAGCTAAATAAATATTGTGGCCACAAGGCAAGCCTCTGTAGAGAAGTAGCCTTTAATATGATGGTCAGAATTTGTTTTGGACAAATTTGTAAAGATGTGGGCAAAATGAAAATGTAAAGGGGAGACCTTCTTGCTTCCCCCTCCCCTCCCACAGGGAGCTGAGAAAGGCTGATAGGAACCGATCTGGATGTAGAGTGTATAATAACACACAGCATAAGATGGGATTCAGTAATCCTCACTTTATCTCTTATTATTTCTCAAGCTGGTGATGTGGGTCGATAATTAAAGTGAATGGCAAGCTGCAGTGCCACCCTGACCTCTGGGGTGCCAGTTGCCATTCATGCTAATGCAGTCAGACAATACAAGGTTTTAGCACCACATTAATATAGACAGGGTGAGAAAAGGGGGATAAAGCCAAAGGGATAAGGCAAACCCCTTGGTGTCATCTGGGTATCCTTTCATGCCGATCTCTCCCTTCATGCTCTTTGATTCCAATTATTCTCTTCTCTTTACAGGCAGGAATATTTGTTTAATTATGCTGTGGGATGGGAGGGGGAAGGAAGAACAGATTTGGATCTAGATACCCTTTTTCGGCTCTTATCTAGTTGTATTTGCTCAGCAGAAATCGGTCCTTGCCTTGGCAGAGTCTGTATTTGGAGACCTTGTGTGCCCAGCTGGACCTGCGCATCGGCTTCATATAGCTTTAGTCACAAACTGAAGGGCCCATGCTGGAAAATTCAGGCACAGCTCCTCTCCTGCCAGCTGAGAGAGCAGCTCACAGCACCTCTGAGTTTATGCCAAACCTTTCAAGAAAGAGCAGCCCTCTGGTATGCTGCTATCTGCACACTTGGGTAGCTGAAAAATAAGCCTGGCTTTATCACTTTGCAGAGCTTTCCTGATGTAAATTGAGATGGTCTGCGTTCCCCAGCCTCGCCACACCTGCCCTAAAGCTCACAGACACCTGCGAGGTGTAATACCAGAAGAGTCTACATTAGAGCCTAGGTGCTATTCCTAGTCATAAAAATGATGGATGGAGGGATTTCTAAAAGCCTTTAACATTGCCCAAGCTCTGCTGTTCCTCGGATCAGGTGCAGTTTTGCCACCAGTGGTGGTGAGTGCTGGGCCTAGAGCCCAAAGTCATCCCTATACCAATATCCTCTGCTGTCCCTCTGTGTTCCCCAGTTCAGTAAAACGCCTCACAGAATGCATGGGTAGAAATGGAAATTTTCTGTCAGATAGTAATATATTTCAGAAATATACTGCTGTCAGAACTGGAGATTTCTTTGTCCTGCCCAGGAAGGGGTTTTGCAGCACTCTGCTCCATGAGCACAGCCTCCTGGTGTGTTTCACTTTGACTTTGCTAGGACACCCTGCGCACAACCAATGGGACCGCACAAGCTGTCACCTGTTGGCTGTCCAAACAGTCTTACCATCCATGCATAATCCAGCCAGCCTCTGCAAAATGCATTCACAGCCATTTTTGTGTTGTGAAGGAGTGGTCCTTCTCCCCTTCTCTGTGTTTTCATGAATGCATAGCAGACTCTTCCATTGGACTTAGAGCCTTTTTCTGCCCCTCTTGAAATTGCTTCCTTCCTTCCTCTTCCCTTCTCTTTTGCGTTTCCCGTTCAGCAGTGCTTCCTACTGCTGGCACATTCTCCTATGTTTAACAGCTGCCCTTGAAATGGGATTAGGCTTTTATATGCATCTGCCCTCGGACAGATTTGTGAGAGGACATTTAGGGTATTATGGGCTGTTGAGAGCCTCACAGGGCTGGGCTGTGTACAGAAGCCTGTTAGCAAGCAACTGATGTTAATCCGTGCTACAAGTTGTATGCGCTTCATCTGCTTTTACCGCTCTGGTTAGCTTTGAGAAGCCCAGATTGGCGCTTATCTTAAAATTAATGTATTTGAAAAGGACATTTGCTCTGGCTCCTTCAGCATCCCTGTAGCTTTTCTCTTTGGGGCAGCACAGTTGGCACAGCATTTTTGCTTATGGTTGATCTTATGGCCATAATCGAGACGTGACTGCTGGCACTATAGCTGGCTTTGTGTGTTATTTCCCCCCCTATGCTTGTACTGCAGGAAAAACGTGCACAAAGAAAGAGTGATTCTGGGAAATCATCTGGCTGGGAAACGTAGCCCCAAACGTATTTATTCCAGAAATGGCTTTGCCCCAAAGCTCCGTGTCCCAACAGTCCTGCAAACTTGGGAGGAACGAGGATCCTCGTCCCTTCTTTGCCATTTCGCCCAATCGCTAGTTAATTTGATCACTATCTGAGAGCACCAGGGAGAGAACATCTATTAAACAATAGAATAGACCGATTGTGATGTATTTTCAACCGCTTTGGGGGAATTCTACAAAATTAAGTATCAGAATTGTTTTTCTTATTGGCAACTATTGATCTCTGGCTGTGCCAGTTTCTCTCATTAACACTTTTATTACCTTGTCAATCACAGCACAACCTGCGCTAACCAGAGGCTAAAAGGATTTACTGTTATTAACAAAACTGTCTGGTGCCTCAGAGCAATAAAAACAGCTGAAACCACTGGGGGAGGGAGAAGTCTGCAGAGATTTTGGTAGCATTTTAGTCTGGAGACTCTGATTCAGAGGGGGGAAAAAAAAATCCATAAAATAGGAGCCAGTTTCTCAGCTGATGCCAATGATCAAAACATGCAAGAAGCATCAGAGCCTCGGGGACATCTGTCTGCAAGTAAAGGTCCATCCAGAAAGTCAGGATAATATCTAAAAATAGAGAGTATTACTAAAAAAGCTGTTTGTGGGCCAGAAGTCCAGTACACGAGGCAATCTGCAAGCACCGAATGAGTCAATGCCTGCCCAAGGTGGTCCAAGGGCTGTGACTGGTTTCTATAATCTGAGAGTCCAGTTTAGGGGACAGAGTAACTTTGTAAACAGGTACGGGTCTCCTTGCAGCCTGAAAAAGGATTTTGAAAATCACAAAAATGCCTGTCTGTGAGTAACAGTGGGTATGACTGTCAGCACGGGTTGGGGTGCACTATAACGAACTTGGGGCATCTGATGTGCACACAATAACATGGTGACAGCAAATGAGATAGTGAGCTTGCTGCTTGCACCTTCCAGTAATAAGAATAAAAAACCCTATTTCTTCTCAAAAGCCCAAAGTTGTCAGTTTTGAAGGGCTGGGTCCTTGGTGTGATGGAAAGCATAATTCTGTTGCTTCAGGGCAGGGTGTCCCAGCACTCTGAAAGCTGACCCGAAAAATGCAACGGGGCATGGTTATCAACCTCTCCTGGTAACCTCTGGGTTGGGTACTCAATAACAACTTCTGGCAAGAAAGGACATAGTGCTTTCAATACCCAGGTCTTTTCTCAAGCTTGAGCACCTTTAAAGGCACTGTGGTTAAAAATCTCTATTTGTAGTCAGCGGTGCTACAGAATTT
Source organism: Syrrhaptes paradoxus (assembly GCA_013400615.1). NCBI lineage: Eukaryota > Metazoa > Chordata > Aves > Pterocliformes > Pteroclidae > Syrrhaptes > Syrrhaptes paradoxus. The sequence goes on along the minus strand of VZTO01008142.1, from coordinate 11,192 downwards.
ATAAATAGAAGGCTGTGTCCTTATTCTCAGTTTCCAGGTGATGAAACAGAAGCCTTGAGCCCTGGTGTGACTCACAGAGCTGGCCCTCGCGTCTGATGTGAGAAGGTGCTCTTTCATGCTGGCTGTGGGAGAGATGTGTGTCATGGGAACGCGAAGGTGATGGGAACCGAGGGTCCCATCCTGAGTATTTCGCATCCCTCAATATCTGAGGGCTTGGCTTGCTTGCTTGGAGTAACATTTCCAACAGCATTTGTGTTGAGACTAAAGCACTGATACGTTTGCAATGAGCTCAAGGCAGGCACAGCCTCACTGGGAAAAGGGGTGGAGGAGCAGAGCCCCTGTCTATGTGTCAGGCCATGGGACAGGGTATGCTGCCTGTGCTGGACCACAAGATATATATGCAGCCTCTCCTCTCCCTCTGCTCCCCTAGACCAGGTTGTGTGATGGGGGCACATCTCAATCCTGGCATCGCTCTTGAACTCTGCAGCGTGGCAATGAGCATCTGATTTCTCAGGGCATCCTCTTCCCTTCTTGTTGCTGTTCTTTAAAAGGAAAGAGTTTCCTTTTGACAATGTCTTTGGAATGTAGTGGGTTTTTTTCATTACTGTTAGGTAACATAGTCTAGAATTTTTGTCATTTCTCCTAACCTCCAAGGTCACCTAGACACTTCAGGGATGCAAGGCTGCTCACTGGAGTAAGGAAGCAATTGACAAAAGGCACAAGATGGGTGAAGGCAGCCATTAAAATCCTGCTCTGGTGCTAAATATAGCAACCTTTCCATGCCAGTCTCCTGTAATTTGCATGTTGAATTAGCATCTCATTAATATCTTATTAGGACACTGGAAACCTGATGACAAAAACAAATGCAGCATGTGCTAAGAAGAATAATAGGAGGAATGAACTGAATAAAAGAGCTTTTTTTTTCCCCTTGTGAGTATTCAAATGAAGACTCAGCTGTACTCTGTCAGCTGGTCTGTGGTTTCTGACCAACTTGGTGTCAGCAATGCCAGGAGACTGGAGATGTCCCCATGGCACAGATGAGGCCAAGGGTAAAGCCCCAAAGGACATCAGCAGACCCTCAGTGGCTGGTGCACCCTGGCACTGCCTTGCTCTGATTTACATGCAACTTCCACTTTAGTGCAGGCTCCTCAAACCATGCCAGCTCTCCAGGATTTTGAGAAGTTAGGCGTTGGGATGAGAGGTCCTTAACTGCAGGTTTTGTAACCAAATCATCCCAAAAGATGAGGACTAAGAGGTAATTAATTGGGCTTTTCTGGGATCCAAGCAGAGTTCAGCTTCATTCAGGAATTTCTCTTTCTGAGTTCACCTCTATCTAATTTTCTCAGCATTCGTGGTGATGAGCTCAGCCACCACAGCTCATATCAACTCTCCCCAAATGACTGAGCGCTTCAGCGCGCCTATTCCTGTCACTGATTTTGCTGTTAGAGTGCTCCAGTAATAAGGTACCAATTAGATTATCTCCCTCTAGAAGCATACTGCAGCTGCAAAATGGGTATCATATTGTTAGCACCTTTCCCGTGCATCCTCCCAGGGGAGGGAAACACCAGGCCGTGGGAGCAGCTCACTGCCAGCAGCCCCTCGCAGTTTTGGTGGAGGACAGTGTCTTTCTGGATAACAAAAGAGAGGTGGGCTTAAAGGATGCTGCCCATGCTTTTTGCAAACTGCAGTAGGGAAAAGCTGCTGGTACCTACCACGCAGCTCTCGTCAGCCTGAAGTCAGAGACCATCTGATTGAGAAAAGGGGACTCTGGAAAATCAGAAACTTGAAAGATGAAGCTGGGAAGTTTAGGGGAGAGACATGGTAGGAAAACTGAGTGCACAACAAAGTGTAAAGCATTGGGGTTCTATAGACTGCAGGTGAGTTTTGCTATAAGGGCAGGATCAGACCGCAGAACAGGTGAGGGAAGGGATACAAGTCCCCCTTGGTCTGTAACCAGCAGTGTGTGGTGCACGGCCTGAAACTTGGATATGGGTAGGTTGCAGTTAGAAATGCAGCAGATGAAAGTGAAATCAGTCAGTTATAAATCAGGGAACACATGAAAACAATCCTTTGGGGACTCTAGTGAGCTGTTTCCTCATCAGATTTAGCTGTAATGTATTGGATTGCATTAAAAAAAAATATCACCGGTAATGCAAACCGTGCAGAACATGGAAATGCTCTTCAGTTCCTCTTTATAAGCGTGTTATGAGAAATAATTTGGGTCTGCGTTTATCTGGACTATTGTGTTCCTGTGCTGGCATTGTATAGCTGTAAATGAGCTAATCTAAATCTGTTTTGCAGCCTTACGCTGAAAGAAGCAGAAGAAATTATGTGCTCAAGACAGCCTTCTGACCTGGTGCATGGAGGCTTAAATGGTGGTTGAGCTCTTCTGGTGTCCCCCAGGCCATCATGTAGGTCCAGTGCCAACCTTTGCTATTATCCCAGAAAACCCTCTGTTGTTCTCTGTTGGAAGCTGTTGTTCCACACAGAAGGAAAAAAAGAGAGGGTGCTTGGTAGAGCACGCAAGGGTTTACAACCCCTCTGTTGTACTGCTTGGGGGCCTCCTTCAGTGCTCATGGTACTCAGCATCATCACTTGATCTCACATCGTGCCTCCAAAGCGTGGGATCAACACAAAGGATACCTTGGTAATGGGTAATGCCCAGGCGCTGTGGAGGGGTTTTCACCTTTTCTGCATGTTGCCATTGCACAGCACCCTGGAGTGCCTCTGTGTCAGGGGATACTTGGGTGTTCTTTCTTGCTCTGAACTACCTTGTAAGCAAGTTCCTCCTGCAGAGGCTGTAAACCCTAGAGAGAGAAGGTTCCTCCAGAGCACTGAAGGCTCACCCCTATGTACATGCCCAAGCACAGGAAACCTTCTCACTTAAAGCTGTGACCCTCATGTAGTAGGAAAACTGTACACTGGAGGATGCTAGTGGCACTTTGCCGTTTTTGGGGTAGGGAGGTAGATTATTTCAGTCAATCAGTAATCCAGCCATAAATCTTGACCTTTCCTGTCCAGATTAAGACAGCATGACCCGAACCCCGGTGAGGCCCTGCTGCCATTCACAGCCCTACCTTCCTCCACACTGACAAACCCCAAAATGCATCAGCACACTGACTGTTGACATCTGTCTCTCCACAACTTGTCTTTACAAAGGCAAAGTGATCGATCCTTTAAGCAGGGGTTCACTAATCGTATTCATTTATTCAGGCATTGCCCTGCTGCATGCTCTGAAAAAGCAGAGCTACTTTTCCAAAAGCATTTTTTGAAGCTCTTTAACAACTGAGGAGCAGTGGTCTGCAGGGGAGGGAGGGTGAGCCTATCATTTAGAAACACAGAGGAAAGAGGGTGCAGTGATTTTTGTTGCTCAAGTGGCTTCATATGGGGACAGGGCAACATGAATGAACATCGTACGCTATCTTGCTGTGTTGAATGTGTGGAGAGGTAGCATTGTCAGATGTTTGGTCTTGATCCAAAGTGATACTGATACGCTGCATTGACACACAACTGGCTAAATGACCTCAACAACAAGCAGGGTTATGGTTTTCCGGTCTGCAAAGCACTTGTTGAGGAGGAAAAAGTCCAAACCAATGCACAACCATCTCTGCTCCACTGGAATCTCCCACAAGGTCAATGCTCCCTTATAGCAAGATGGACAAGCTTTTGGTATACTCTGAACTCCTTTTTCTACCAAAAAAATGCAGATGGCTTGTCTGTCATTTGTGGTCCTGGGGCTTCCTCTTGTTGCGGAGTACTGTGACTCTACCACCACCCCTATGTCAAGCTTCACTGCTGTAAGAGCTGTTTGAAGCACTCCTCTATGTGCCATAATTGCTTTTTCTGATTGCCATGTAAAGGTGCCCTTAATAAAAAGGTTCTGAAGCCTTAGTTACTCATCTTTGCCTTGCTGAAAGAAAAGCCCTTTGGGCTGATTCTTGGTATCACCTGACCTTGGATGTCGACCAGCATTTAGTCTTTGAGGCTGTCGCTTCCTGCATGATAAGATAATCATAACAGAGCCAGAGCTGACAAGTGGTGTTTTGATGTAAGCAATGAGCAAACAGACAGATCAATAAATGCTGAGCAAGGCACGCTTCACCTCATATCGTATCGACTTACTGCAAAAATAATGGGGCAACAAAATGAAAATGTGTTGTGTTCTATCTGAGTTATGGTCAGTGGTTATATATAATATAACACAAAATATTAACTCAGATGGGACTTGCTGTTGAAAAAAATACAAATGGGCAGGCAGAAAATGTACTCTCTCTAAACATACATAGCAACACATCGAGATTAATTACACAGAATATGGGAGGAAACGAAAGCAACAATAAATTTCTGTTATTATAACCATAGAAAGAACGTGAGAAAGATTTATGGCACTAAGAGCAAAATTTCCGTGTCCTGTTAGTCTGACTGTCTAATGTGTGAAAGATTTATAAGGCCAGTGAGTAATGATCAAAAGTATTCATAAAAATTTACCATTTGTTAGCTTGTATTTTTGCTCTCATCGAGGCTGTTTCTGAGCAGTGGAAGGATGACACTGGGCTGACTGGCTGTTGGCAGGAGTTTTGCTGTAGGCTGGTTATAAACGTTTTGATTTCAGAAACTCTGATGTCCAAAAGCCAGATGACAGCCAAGGTGGAGACAGGCAGAAGACTGCACTGAAGGAAACCTGTTGTGTTTAGAGATACTCGGCTCTTGGAGGTGTAAGTGTAGGTGCATGGGGCCGGGCAAGCAGGCACTCTTGGGCTAAGGTTGCTTTTTTATGCACCGGAGACTCCCCTGCTCTGGCCTCTCTTGCCTCTGCTGATTAATCACGATGGACAGCCACAGCAGAGGTGCATTCATAGTTGGTGCATGATTTCTCTGAGTGCTGACAGGCACTTCTGTATCTCCTACTGCATGCCCCCACTTGGAGAAGTGATGGGCAAGTATATAAACAGGGCAGCTGCTGGGAGGAAGGCAGAGCCCCTGTGATAATCAGGTTGCAGAGGGAGAAAGGTAATGGGAAACAGTAGAATAGCATACTGTTGGGCATTTATTGCCTTTGAAATGAACTGTGTGTATCTAGAAAATAGGCTGTTTCTCACAGCTGTGCGGGCATCTATCTTATCTCCCAACAACAGATAGCAAACTGCCTACTCAGGGACTTAGCAAGATGGAAGATGATTACAGCTGCTTGGTTAATTGTGATATGACATGACAGAGAATATAATTTACTTTGATGATAATTATCACTGACCCAGGTAGTTTTGCAAAGCTCAGACAGAGTGTAGAGGGTTGCTCTGATGGATCATCTCCTTCCAGGAAAGCTCTTCTGCCACTCTGTAGCTTCACTGGCGCTCTCTGGTTGTGCTGGAGTGTTTTTCATGGGTTCAATGTAGGAATACACACATAAAAAAAGAAAACAAAACCAAGGTAATACTCTCAAAAATACCCTGGAAGACAAGTCTGTAAATCTGGAATGCATTTGTAGTGGGTTTTGGGGCAGTAAATACCACAGATATTCACACAGTCAAGTAGCCATTGGGGTCTCAATATTGAATCAAAATGTTGTGTCCTTGAGGACTTACTGAGGTTGTTCCCATTTCCTTTTTCTTCTGAAGCTGGGAAAGTCTGAAGTTTCGTCTTTGCTGCAGTTGTAGGTCAGGGATTTAACAGGACATCTAAGCATAGACTGGAGGGGGAAAAATACTTCAAAGCAGGGTGTAAAGTTTCAAGTGGTTAAACAGGTTGTTTCCCAGTTGTTGCCTGTATTTGTTAGGAAATCATAAGATTTAGAATAACCATTTTTTGCTGATAGTATCATTCAAATCATTATAAAAATATTTTTGTGACCAAAAGGGATTATCAAAATAGTTTTGAGCAGCAAAAAGCCCAGGACACTACAAACATGGCTTGCCAGCAAATCCTAAGCCATTTAACAAAAAAAAAAAATTAGGTCTGTATTTGGATATTTAATTACTAAAGAAAAATCCCGTTTCAGAGAAAAAAGATGCTGAAAAATACGCAAATAGCTGTTATTCTAAAAGAGCAGCCAGACAACTCTAAACTTATCCAGACAAAAGATGTGACTCCATTATTTCAAGTAAGGCAAGGAAGAAATGAGAGCAGAATTTGGCGTAGTGAATAGATTCTGAGTATTAAAATTAGTATACCCCAGCCATTCACCGTGATGCCTGAATTAAAGAAAAACCAACTGCAGAGCTCCCAGCAGTGACTAGTGCTGTTGAAAGGAAGGCCTGTTATATTTAGATATGAAACTTCCTACTACTGACAACTTTTTGACTTAAAGAGTGCTAAGTGTTATGCGCTTCAGGGACCTCTGACTGCATTTTTGGACTTTTCCATTGCTGTTTTGGGAATTTTGGGAGGCACTAGAGTTTGTTTTGCAAAAGCCTTCAGCTCATGGGAACTGCATGATGCCCACAGATTTCAGTGGGGTCTGGCAATTTGCAGTTTTTAGGATTGGCTTTGTGGCTGTGAGGATGCTGTGGTGCCTCCTTCCTCCTGCGGATTCACCCCCCTGCATTTTCCTGCTGTGATGCTGCTGCGTGCAGCCACGGTTCGGAGTGGAGCAGCATTAGGTGGCAGAGCTCTGTTGCTTGCATCCTCTCCCTGTGTTTTGTAACCCTGCTTGCAGCGAAGTGGCTTCTTGCTGAGAGCAAGTTGTGTATCCTGTTCATGCCTGCACCGGTGGCTGCGGTCTGGCTTTTTTGCCATGTCCCACCTTTGCTTGGGGATCAAGCTCTCCTGCTTTTTTCATCTCCACCCCTTTCATCTTCCACCTTGTTTTTGGGTGGCAATGGAAATATGTGGCAGGAAGAGGCTGAGAGGATCAAAGATGTCTCCGAGACTTTGAAGTCAGGGAATGCTGACTAATGCAAGAGGCCAAAGGGGTGAAAGAGGGTACAGCAGGGGAAAGGGGCAGGGTTTGATCAGAGTCAAGGAGAAGGCTGAAGGGATGTACTTTGCTTTTCCTGGGCTTCAAGGATGTGAAGCAGTTGACTGTTGTCTTTGTTGCCTGCCAAGTGTTTGCCCGGCTCTGAACAAGCTGGGAACAAGAGAAGAGAGAGAGAGAGGAGTGAACAGGAGTATTTGAAACATGGAACATCTGCATGTTCATTATTAAAAGAAAAATAAAACAAATCCTGAAAAAGTCAAAGTGATCCCTGGAGAGGCATCGTTCAGCAGGCGATGAGCTAGGCAGGCATCTATAGGCAGAGATTTATTTTTTCCTGCTTTCTCATCAGCCTTCCTGGGCTGGGGTCTCAGCCTGCAGCTGGCTGAGCCCTGGCTGAAGCCTCACCAATACTTGCTCTCTAGCAGGTTGTGACTGGGGAGGAAAAACAACCCCAAGAGGGAGTTCTGGTGATGATTAAAAGCAGGAAAAAAGCATTGGAATAAATATCTTCTACCACCTGCTAGGAGCAGAATACACCTGACGTTTAGGGTTTTCTTCTCAGTGCTCTGATAAAAATTTAATCCTGTTGGGGAATAGGGCCAGAAGGTGGTCATTATTTATCTCCCCCCATTGCAAACAACCCTGTTGTACAATCCTGTTCACCTGTTTATAAAGCTCCACCTTAAAACTCATTGTCAGCTCACTCCTGGCCTTGTGCAAACCTTAGAGGCACTCAACTTTGCCACCACCATTTGCAAACATCCTGATAAATGTTCTAACATGAGTGAGCTCTTTCACAAGTAGCCTAAAAAACACCAGATGAAAATGGTTTTGTCCTGTATCAAACTCAGGTCTGATTAGAGCAGGAATTTTCTAGAGGAACTATTGATTTTTGCCTCACAGACTGTACCCAGCAATTTGCAAGTCACATAGCTATCATTTATATCTGGAGTTCAGCAGGAAGATAACAGTCCCTGTAAAAAGACTGATATGTTAACCATTGGCTTAGTGACATATCACGTAATAAAAGCCTCAGATTGCCACAGCCAAATCATGAGTCTGTCCCGGTTCTAGTATCTTAGCTGGAAGATGGCAAAGGATATGTGCAAGCTGCTAGAACAGCACCTTCTTCATTTCAGAGGGAAGCCTTCTGAGATGAGGGATCTCGATTTCTTCTCTAGGATTAGAAATAAGGATTTTTTTTTTTTTTTCTTCTGAAGGGAGCACCTTTCCTGGGTTTCTTTGCCAGTCTGATGGAAAGTCTATGAGTTTAATGGTCTTCTATAGGTGTGTGTGTGTGTCCTTCTACATGACGGTCTACATCAGCCATTGAAGTAGGTATCAGCCTGCCCTGGGGGTAATAGGTGGGCATGATGGGCTTGCAAAGTCCTATCTAGCCCCTTTTCTCATGGTTTTGTGAGCTCAGTGAGCCTTTATAAAAATGAAGGTGTGCTGCTTGAGACATTTAATTGTGCATCATAGTTGCTTAAAAACATAGCTCCTAATTTGGATGTAGAAAACAGCTGTTTGAAAAAAAATTTTTTTTCCACTTTTGTTTAGAAAATGTTGACTTTTCAAGGAAAACAACCACCAAATACCAAGCCAGTAACCTCCACAGAAAAAGAAAGATGCAGGTGGGAAAAAAAGATCTGAAGCTATGGCTAACCAACATAGGAAAAAGAAGGATAGAGGGAAGCATGTGCTCTGTGTGAATATTTGGAAACAGGAGCTGTGCTCCTGGCCAGTGGCTGAACAGGTTTCATGTCATCTCTGAGAGTTTTGAAGCTGTATCCTAAAGCTACTCTGTGAGGCTGAGGGTTTGAGTATTGTGCACAGGAGATTGCAGGGCCCTCCAAAGTTATAAAAATGAAAGAAATTTTGTTTTCTGTCCTCTGAGGCTTGTGGAGGTAGCTTCTTCCGAATTACTGATCTGAGGGGCTTGAGGGCTGGCTGGCGCTGTTAACAGTAACTTTAAACGTACCAGAGCTCTTCTCTATCAAAACGGTGTTCTTGCAAAAATATACAGCACGTGAAAGCCGAAAAGACTTAGTGTCAGGAGGCTCTGCAAGGTGCCTGGCACTGTTAGGAAGAAACCTGCCTGTGGCAGCCAATGCTGAGGTACATCCCTGGTGCCTGCAGGGCTCCTCTGCACCAAGGAGACTGCAAAGGACTGAATCCTGTCTGCTCAGCAACACAGAGACGTCCAGAAAAACTGCTATTTGCTTGGTTTGCAGGGCAGGAGAGAGGCATCTCGTGCTGGCCTGAAGCCCTGCTTCGAGCCGCCAGACAGCTCGGTGCGAGGTTTTTCCTGAAGTCTTCCAGCTCTCCATCGGCTATAATGTGCTCCCAGCCTCCTGCAGAGAAGCGCTGCAGCCTGCTTTGCATGCAAATTGTTAATGCATTGTGCATGAGGGCCCTAATTAATACTCTGCTGCAGATAACGATTTTACATTATAGCTATTAACCTTGGCATATTTGAAACTAAATGCTGGCGCGTTGGGGTGGATTTGGTGTATATTGCGTTGTGGAATAATGAATTATGGTTTTGCATATTTTATATATTGGTTTTCTTTAGTAATTGTGAGATGAATGTTGGGGAAAAGAGGCCTGCAGTGGTGTATTGGCTACTCCAACAGTCAAGGCGTTAGCCAGGGATTTGGGAGACCCAGGTTCAGTTTCAAGCATTGGCATCCTGCAGGCCATTTAACCTTGCATGTGCAATGGGGACAGGAGTATTTCCACCCTCACGGGGATGGATTTGTAGCCCTGAAAGAAAGTAGCCCTGCTTTTTTGTGCCTAAACACCCCTTCTTCCCTGATTTTGTAAGAAAAGCTCCTCAATCCCCAGCTCATTTGGGTGTCCGTCTGCAATGATCTGATTCCTGGATCACGTTTATGAATCATATATCATCAAAGTTCGGATCATAATGAGTGTTTAAGTGAGATTTTTTTTTCAAAGGCCTCTTTTTAGGATTTAATTAATTTGCCCCTAATAACAGATCAGAAGTGATTACATGGAGTAACGATGTTGAAAGTCTGTTGTGGTGGGGTTCTGAGGAGTGGCACTGTTCTGAGGAGGACATCGGGTTCAGACTGAGGACAAGGAGACTCGGAGGCACCGATGCTAACAGTGGTTTAAGCTGTTTGCCTCTGCGGTTCTCTGCCCTGGAGGTGTTAGGAGAGAACATTGCCCATTGTCTCTTGTGCCAAAAAAAATAAGTTAGGCTTGTGTTCAAAGCACCCTGCAAACCAGTTTCCTCTGCTAAGGGCAAGTGCAGTGCCTAAGGCAGGGCTACAACCTCAGTTTACTGCAGGGAGGAGAATGTCCAAGGGTTTTTCAGTCCTTTCCAGCTCACCCATCTTCCTGCATTTGGTCCTTGAGCAACATATAAAGGCAGATTATCCCAAAGTGCTGAACTCTAAGGAAAGCTGGCCCTCCTTCACCCTGCAGTTGCCATGATGTGTGATGGGAAAAGGATGCTTGCAGGGCCACTTTCAGAAGAGTTTTGTTTCTGATCCAACTGGCAGTAACTCTTAACTCTGTGTAAACTATTTTATGGATCTGTATAGTCAACAGATCAATTTCATTATACTTGGCCACTGCAGAAAAACTGTAAACTCCTGCTGTTAGCTGATGTCAGGGAAATATGTTTACAACTTCATTCCTTTCTTTGGTGGCATCAGTTTATTTATTTTTTTATTTAAGAAAAAATGTGCTGTGCTCTCTCCCATGCTATTTTATCATCCAGAACTTTTCCACATGGCCAGCTCTGGCATAACATATTGCGCTAATGAGAAAGCATTCGCAATTCTAATTAATGACAGGTCTCTTGATTTTCCTGAGCTGGTAGAGGTTCAGTTCTCCTTTGTCTTTCCACTACTGGGTTTCACTGATTTTAAAGGTATTTTATGTATTGTGCTTGCAAATATCAGTTTCCAGTGAAGCCCCCAAAGTGAAGTAAGATTTGCTTCAAAATGAGTTAACCCCTTTAAAAATGATGTAGAAAGAATTAAAAGGTGTAGGAGTGGGCTGGTGGTATTTGCAGCTCTGGTGGCCAGCATGCTGGAGTGGCTTTCTTAGGCAGCCCTGCTCCACTCTGTGGTGGAGTTAGACCTGGTAGGTGGCCTGAGAACACCCCTCATGCTAATTGGCTTAGTGACAGTTTTGGTTTATGCTGAGAATTGGGCTGTGGCAATGAGCTACCCCAGGGGACCCGAAAGCTGCTTGACTAAGAGCGAGGGCTTCTCTATGAGACATCAAACTGTTAGCTTTTTGCAAG
>VZTO01008141.1:7749-22776 GCA_013400615.1 Syrrhaptes paradoxus | reverse complement strand
TGACAGAGCACTGGAACAGGCTGCCCAGAGAGGTTGTGGAGTCTCCTTCTCTGGAGACATTCAAAGCCCGCCTGGATGCGTTCCTGTGCAATCTGATCTAGGTGTTCCTGCTCCGGCAGGGGGATTGGACTAGATGATCTTTCGAGGTCCCTTCCAATCCCTAACATTCTGTGATTCTGTGATTCTGTGAACTGCACAAATCTCTTCCACCCACAGCTGCCCAAGTCCAAATCCACCAGAAAATCTTGGGATTGGTAAATAGAACATGGAATAATGTATCTTTTCATATCATTGCAACCTAAAATAATAATCAATTACTGTTAGGCAGAAGTTATTGTCTATGGTTTCTGTGACTACCATTACTTAAATGTGTAAGTAGGACTACATGTCAATTATTGTCAATTAGTGCAATCTGAAAGTTCCTATGAATTTAACTTCTGTAATATGAATGTAGGTTAATTCCCATTCTAACTTTTTTTAGTGTTACTCCGTAACTTCTGTTTTATTCAGATTATTTTTAGTACTGTTTCAGTGGCTATGAGTTATGTAAAACTGGTTAATGCAGCTACTCAAACATGGTAGAAATATTAGTTTTCACAGTGCCAACTTGAAATGTAAAAATAATTTTTCACATAAAGATTAATATATTTCTATATGAGAGCTCAGCAGAGGAGTTTGAAAGACTGAAGTTCTTACTGAAGTATAATTTAATCACTTTTTAAAAAACCATAATTGCTTCTTGAAAACAAAATAAAATGAAGGTAATTTGTATCAGTGCATTGTTGAATGCTCTAACTTAAATAATGGTATAAACTCAGAAGAAGCATTTTTTATTTTGTAATTAGACAATGGTGCTTGCCCTTTCTGAAATCACCATGGAGTGATAGTAGTTTTCTGCTGTGGCTGTAAATTGTCCATGTGGTGCATCAGGGTCAAGGTTTGGCTTATCGTTTTTCTGGGATATAAACTTTCCTCTGGATTTTTGGTTGTACCCCCACAATAACCCATAAAGCAAGGACAGCTGTGCTCCTTCACACTTTGTGCTACATGGTGTTCATGGTATAAATTGTGATTGTTTGGCATTCCCAGGTAGAAAAGAGAATAGGAGAGGAGACAGATACACTAGAGGCTATTTTAAGAAGAGGACATGGTTGTCCACATTCGTAGAATCAGGACAAAAAACAATAAATGGAATAAGAAAGATTCAAGTTGGACTGCAATCAAAGAGTGAATGGGATTATTGAATGTTCACTACTGGAGCTTTTGAAAAAAGGCATTCAGCAAATATGTGTTGGGAATGGCGTGGCTGTAACGTAGTTGACGTGTCTTGATTTATAGGCTTTTACAGATCATTTGAAGCCCTGCTTTTCTCTGATAGGGATCCACAAACAGGGTGTCTACATTCTGGAAATCTTCTTCCCAGGCCAGTTCCAGTAAAAGCATTTTGAACATGCCTAGGGATTGTGTCAATAACATTAGTGTGACGGAGTTCAGCACAAAGCACAGCATCAACAATCACTTCATGGAGTAATACTAAAAAAAGTGATTTTTTCTGATTACGGCTTTGCAGATATGAAATTTTAGATGTATCCTTTTTGAGCATACGAGTAGCCATCCTTGGTCTGTCAACAGTCTGATACTCCTGCCTTGGACAGGGATCTGAAGTGAATGCTTAATGAATTAGTGCAAGAAAAAGGACGAGCACTAGGTGATGGTTCTCCCATTGTATTTTCCCAGCTTCCAGCTGTCTTCACTTTAGGGAGTTCCTAAACCAAAAGTTGTATATTCCTTTAAATTTGTTCATGTTGGATGAGTCCCCTCTTCAACTGTACTGTATGTTGCAGTTTCCCAGACCTTAGTCCCCGTGCTTTTTGTGGGGAATTTACAATCCTTTGCATTCTACTCAAAGAACAGAATGGAGAAATTGCCAAACTAGAACTAAGTAAATCGCTTCTGAATAACAACCCTCCATTTCAGACACAACACTATATAAAAAAGAGCTAATCCCTCTGGATGACCGTCAGAGGAATGTGAATCCTTCCCTGGGGACTGCAGGCCAGTATGGGAAAATGCTTATAGTCAGGGAACTGAAGTCTCTGTGTGAAGGAACAAGAAGAAATAAGAGGCTGGAGCTGAGATTGCATGGTGGGGAGTTCATGCATGTATCAACATTAATTATTGTGATATTAGAGTTCATCTGTAATCCCATTGTGCAATGGTGAAGTTTGCAATTGGGGACCACTGTGTCACTAAAACCATGAGAGGGTCCAGTGACACATCTGATGGGAAGAGAAGTGATATCTCCAAGGCACCTTTCTGCAAAAACACTTTATTTAGTATTAATGAAGAGAAGATTTTGTCATTATCGTGTCATGATTGTAAAAAAAACAAGCCCTACAGGAACTTCATACATTGCACATGGATGGGCACTTAAATAGCAGACTGCTAAATGATTGTCCTTATCCATCTAACCAGCTCCTATAAAAGCAAATTCACTGTTGTCCGAAGAGAGCTATCCTTGACAGAACAAACTGGGGAAAGATGTGTGGGTGGCAGGAGTAACAAGAAGAAATAGGAGGCTAAAGCCGGGATTGCATGTTGGGGAGTTTACACATGTACCAGCTTTAATTACTGCAATATCAGAGGTCATCTGTAATCCCACTGTCAGGGTTTGTGTTCATCACAATTACTATGCTATGCTAAGCACAGCCAGAGTAATCTCATTCCAGAAAATGAGGTGCTTGGAGAAAGACAGGATTGCAGATGTCTAAAGCAGATTTGTTTTCTGCATGCCTTCAGTTTTGCATCTGTTTGTTTTGATGACGATAGCTAGAGACAAACCAACAGAGGACATGAAAGCTATATATTAGTGCTGCAAAATCAGGCATGCTTCATTGTCAACAAGAAATCGTTTTTCTTCTGCTTGCAGAGGCATAATCCTCACATTTTTTAAGCAATTTTTAGACTATTTGGAGATTTTGCTTAGTTTGTGGACCAACTTAAATGTAGAAGTCCAAATTAAATATACTGTATCCATTCACAGTCATGTAACTTATTAGCACACCTTTGCATTTGGCCATCTTCATGGACAATGGGGCATTGTGGGCATAGGTCTGGTTTTGATGAGAACAAGAGAAGTGTCAATAGGGTTTTATTTAGTGCATACCAGTTGTCACTGTAGGATGAAAACCAATATTGTTTGCGTTAGTATTTTGCTATTTAATGACACTAAAATAACAGCTCCAGATGACAAAATCTTCCTTTTGAATTTGTATCATGAACCTGTCAAGCAGATTTTTAATTGCTGGGAGTTTTGTTGTTGTTGTTTCTTGCATCAAGCCAATTGTCATACCCCAGTGTGTCAGCATTAACTAATAAAAATGATTTTCTATTTAATGACTGACATTGACCAGACTGAATTGTACAGAGTCACTGTAGTGGTATATTTACTCCCTTGGAGACTGCAGCTACCCAAGCTGTCATGATTTTTGTTAAATGAACTGTGGATTTAATAGAAGCGGATGTATAACAACAGAATGCAATACAGCTTGTACTTGTTCTTCAAAATACTTATCTCAGTTTTATTTAAAATACAAACAGTCTCCAAAAGCTGCATTTGCTTGTTTCCTTCACTGTTAGTAGTCAATGGCACATCACAGCCATTAAGCACTAAAAGAAAAAAAATGGTATCTTAACTTGGAGGAAAACATTGTGTCTCAAATATATTATGCAGAAGCTATTTTGTAACCAGTCATTTACCGATATATCATGTTTTGTGGAACCAGAAGTAGGTTATTCATCTGAGAGTTTTCAAGCAAAGTAAATTTCTTGCAAATTTAGAGAGTAATAGCCCCATTAGAGCTTTTGTAAGGAGAAAGCATGACTCACAAATCTATTGGGGTATTTGGGAGAAATTAATGAGTGTATGGCTAAGGGAAGTCCATTTGCTGTACGGTATTAGACTATACAAAAATGTGTTCTACTGTTTCCAATTGATAAAAGAAAGTAAATGGAAAGGTTTTCTTGTAGAATAATGTCTGATTAAAAATAAAGAACAAAAGAGTGGGTAAATGGGCCATTTTAACAGTGAGAGGAGCTTACTCAGAGAGTGCTAGCAAAAGCCCTTCTGAAGTCCTGGCTGTTCAATAAATAAGAAAGATAGCAAAATGTTCCCATAATTTAAGTAATGTATTTAGCATTATTAAATGGACTTAAGCTAAAAAAAAAAATGAAATGCAGATTGACCTGGCTATGAAACAGAAGGTTAAATTCAATATGGTCAAGTTCAGAGTAAGACTACTCAAAAAAAACCCTTCATGATGCATGCGGAGCTAGCTTAAGGTGGACTTCCTCAAGGC
The DNA here is from genome assembly GCA_013400615.1 of Syrrhaptes paradoxus. NCBI lineage: Eukaryota > Metazoa > Chordata > Aves > Pterocliformes > Pteroclidae > Syrrhaptes > Syrrhaptes paradoxus. The sequence continues at coordinate 18,418 of VZTO01008141.1, read as the reverse complement.
CCGTCTGACAGCCCTGTGTCTAGGAAATTGTGCAATTCATCAACACTTCTATGGTCAGAATAGGATTGCAGTGGAAGTTCTGCCGTTTGGACCTGGAGCAGGTCTTTAGAAGGATTAAGCTTCCTACCTCATGAGAATGATCTGACATACTTCAAGGCAGCAAAGAAAGATGGTCCTCTGAAGATAGACCTTAGTGGAGTACACATATATATTCCATTGTGAGGCTAATATTTTTTTTAAATTATTACCCATTCTCATATTTCCTGTGTGTCTCATGTTGTTATGCTTGACCTGAACACCAAGGTATAAAGTGTTTCTGATGTGGTAGTTTTAATTTTTAGGAGGGGTAAATTTTGTGTTTAACTCACATTGAGAAACTGACAAACATAACAAACCAAGACTGGAACTGCAATTAAAATAAGAAGCTTGTACTACAAAGTACCTATTCCCTGAAGGCAGAGATTTGCTTCGGATTTCAGGGGTAATCCTCCTGAAGCTGAGGAAGGTAAATACTTCTGACCATATATGGTAATAACTGACAAAGTGCAGTTAAGTGCTGCACTTGGTAATTTAACTGCCTTCAGTGTAGAAAGGAAAATTCACCTTTCTCTTCTAAGGAATTCACACATATTTGAAATACCATTTAATGCATCTTGAGCATGAGAACTATATGCCTTCAAATCAAAACTTTAAAAACTTTCCACAAAGTTCTGCACCAGAGGCTGATAAGCAAAAAAAAAAAAAAACAGAGGTCATCCACATCTCTCCCAAGTCTGCCAAAGGAGCAGACCAAGGGTCTTAGAATCTTTTGAAAATTATCTGCTAAAGTCAAATACCCTTTTTCTGGACCCTACTCAAAACTGGAACTGATACATGCTGGAGCCCTTTTCTCTTGCACACGTTTCCTGTTGGGTCACTGAATAGATCTAGCTGGGCTGGCAGGTGTCCTCATCTCTGTGCTCCTCACCATGGGAGGAGAATATACGTACAGAATAAAGCTGTATGCTCCACGTCCAAATTTGAATATCTGCCATATCTCCACGCCTCTATTTTCACCTCCTACTGGAAACCTCTCTTCTGTTTTTTCACATCTCTGTTTTTAACACTTATCAATCTATACCAGCTGTTAGGGGTGGTTAATTTCATGGTTATCAGTCCCATATGTACCTATGTGTTTGTGAGTTGCACATACATATACACATACCGGTGTGCAATTTTTTTTCCCATTCTGAAATGACAAAGATATTTTAATATATAAATGTAAGAAACTTATGAAAAATATGAAATTTTGTTAGGAAAGTAAAGTAGTTTATTTCTGGCTTGCAAGCAAATATCATAGTTTATATACCAAAGGAATTTATTCTGATCAGATGAAAAGATTTCAGAAACAGAGCTGAGATTTGAGTAAGTCTTTCGATTTTTACATAACTCTTGATATCACAATGAAAAATTGCACTCTTCCAGTGTATGTGGGTTTTTTTAATACATCCTATATTGTGCCTGCCTGTGCTGGTGATAAAGAATTTGGTTTTTTCTGGCCCTACTGTGCATCTGGTGCAGCTACATGAAAGTGCTGCATTTTGTTATATTTTGTGCATCATGAACAGAGTTATTAGTCAAGTGCTGAATGCACCGCCTTTATTGTTGGGTGATACATGGCACAGGAAAGTAGAACCAGGACCTTAGATTCTATCTGAGCTTCATGGACTGTTAGAAATGTGAATTAAATCATCGTATGGTGCAAGTCAACCATTAATTTCAGCAGGGCCAGGATGTCATTTCAGCATGTCCTGGAAGCAAGCCAGTTTTGGGATTTGAGTAGGAACACGTTCCGAACCCCACCTGTGTAGGGGTTTTGGGTTATCTTTTCAGAGCGCAAGCACATGCTTGACCCTTGCTCCATCGTCAACTTAAAACTGCCACTTAGTTCGTATTTGTCTCCAATATCAGCGACACACAATACCTGGGAACTGTATTACCAGTGACTTCCAGCACTGTCTCCCTGCCTCTGTTTCTGCCATGAGGAGCAAATTGCACTGATCACTTTTTCTTCTTTGTACCTTTAAATTAATGAGGAATTAAATTATTTGTGACTTTCTGCCTGTGTGGTGTAAGGATTTCACAGCAGTACAATTTCAGAGTTCATTGTTGAGTACTGCTTGAGGTGAAAAACTGCCAGGCTTCTGAGAAAACCTAAAGTGTAACTACACATCTGTCCTGTTGTGTTCAAAATTGCCAAAGTGCAGTTGATCCACAAAGCAGAAGATCTTTTGGGCAACTGAGCAAGATTGGCTGCTACAGTAGTTACTAAAATTAGCTTCTCTTTGTACTCTGCATCAGAGTTGAGTTGAGAAAAAAAAATATCTCATTTACTTGAAAGTGGTTGGGGGAATTTAATAGCAAGTAGACTGGGAATCATTTTTATATAATGAATTTTCAAAATTTTCTTTGTTTAGATCGCTCACAATAACTGAATGCTCTTGCTCCTGTACCCAAATGCAGTGGCTTCAGAAAACAATGAATGCAGAAATATCTTGATTTTAAAAAAGATTAGATATACCAGTATTTCAGGTGAATAAATTAATGATGAATACTGCACAAAATTATGAACCCTTGAACGTTACAGTTAAATACATACTTTGTGTTTTGCTGATAAAATGTGTAAGAACTTTAATGTAACTGAACAATATCATGATTCATATTTCTAAAGATAACTGCAATAACAATTTGTAGCATATCAGCTAAATGTTAACCTCTATGGCAAGAGCAGCAAATGGAACTTTGCAGTAATTCCAGATTTTTAAATTTGCTTTCAGCAATTATTTCAATATTTGAATTTAAGGATAATTTTCTTTTGTTGTATCCGTAAAACCCAACTCACAATTCTTCAGACAGAACAAACTAAAAGAAATTGAAAGCTTAATAGTTATTTAGAAGCAATATTTTGTAATTTTTTCATTTCCACTAAAAGAAATCCTTTCTAATAACATATTTAACATGGCATTTTTTGTCTATTTGTATGCTATTTGTAATTACAACCACATGGGACACAGAAGAGTTGATTATTTCAGCTGCATTAGTTTCTTTTCTTGTTTCCATTTGCAGGATGCTCTGGCCCACTAGGGATAGAAGGAGGAATTGTGTCAAACCAACAAATTACTGCGTCATCCACTCATCGAGCTCTTTTCGGACTCCAGAAGTGGTATCCATACTATGCACGACTTAATAAGAAGGGTCTTGTGAATGCTTGGACTGCTGCAGAAAATGACAGATGGCCATGGATTCAGGTAACAGATGGAGCTGAGGAGAAAAAAAAATCTCCTTGATTCAATTGCCGGAGTCACTTAAGAAACTGATGAAGACAAGTGGTAAAACTAGCAGCTAGATTCTTATTCACTGTCAGAAATGTAGCCTAGGCTAAAGGGGACTATTTAGTTGCAAAACAGTAATAATCTTGACTTTGCAAATGCACAAATCTTCTTATTTAAAAAATGTGTGCATATGTTCCCTTGTGACTCTAAACCATGGAAGCAAATTTATAAAGACTGCCTTCCACATATGTTACATTTGCTCGTTAGGGCCTTAGTAGCATTTTGCAGCGATATCTCTTGGTAGAGGTACTTTAACATATGCAGCCTTCCCTGGGCATCATTCTAGAGTGCTTTAATGTGTTTTTGGCTGTACCAGAGCCTGCAGGAATAGTTTCTCCTCTCTGCTGAGCTGCTCTGGGCACACAAGTTAAGCATTTTGTGCATCATGCTAGAAGGAACAAGAACTGTTTTGATTAAGGTTGAAATAGCTGTTAGTTCAACCATATGCATGGGGCTAAAATGCACTTTTTTTTTTTCATTTCCACTCAAGGATGTTATCACTAGAATGATTCAAACAGCAACATCCTCTTCGTGGTCGGGATTTCTCTGCACCCAGCAAATGACATTAGCAAAAGTCATGAAGCAGTGAATATGAAGTCCCATGACTGTATTTTAATGGAAGATAATGATTATTTGGTGATTGCTGTAGCTCTTTACATTTATGATGTTTTCTTTTCATGTTAGGTGACTTGGGCTAAGCTTTGGCATTTTCGGCTGTTAATTAATAAAGGTGATGTTATGTATTTATGGGAATCAGTACAGTCAATATGTGAAGGGGGGGCTTCCCTCCCAGTGAACCCACCACAGGAGTAGCAGAAGATGGTACTGAAGCATCATGTCTACCAGCTCTGTGTTGAACTGTCCATACATCCCATGAGTGTGTCAGACACACTCTTTGAAGTTACCTTCATATACATGGTATAATTTTTGTTTATGTTTGAGCTTTTTACTCACCATCATTTGTGATTTTATGAGTGGTTTTCCAGTGTTTGGGGAAAAAGTGTACAGGATTACCTGTTCGTTTTTCCTGTCTGGAGAGCAGGCACAAAGCATTGTTTGATGAAACTGGTGCGTTTGGATTTTGTCAGTTCTGAAAAATGAAGCCAGTGTTACTGTTTGTTATTCACTGCAGAGTGAAACATAAAGGCTCTTCAATGTATCTTAAGTCAGTTTTCTTCCTTAGAGACCAGGGGGGTTAGGAAGTCTGTAAAATTAATTCATTGAAAAAGAACTGGAAAGAATAATGCTAAGGAACTTGAGCAGAATTATTTTCACAGGAGTACAAAACTAGTCTAAGTTTAATCAATAATGAAAAAGTCAGTGTTACAGTAGCTTTTGGGCTGTTTTCAGAGTGTGGGCTTTATTAAATGAGCTGGAGAAAAAAAAAAATATCACTGGTTCCCTAGGCATGTCTTTACTAAGAGATGAATGGGATAGGGATGGCTAGTGGTCTGTTGCTTCCACATTTGTACTTAGCAAAACCTACACCCACCGTGGAGGGAGCTCTCGGGCAGCCATGCAAGTTTCTACCCAAACCACAGCTATGTCTGCATTGGACTTTGCTCCCAGGGAAGTCTTTCTTTTGCTCTTACCTAGGGGAGGAAGGTTGGGCCAATGGAGAAAATGGGTTTGCAAATCTCAGCCCAAGATATCAGGTTTGAACAAGCCATTCTTTTTTGGAGTTAGAGACCTAATCAAGGTAATGCCAATTCTATGCAGGTTATTCTGTAATTTTGACAGCCATAGTGTGTAAGGATTTTCTATAAATTAATTAAGTGATACAATTAATGTGTAGTAAGCACCTAGTATTCCCTTTTTCTTATTATTTTTCTTTAAAAATAAACTTTAGTCTGCATTTTTTCACAGAACTTGACAAGTATTTTTTTGTCTTTAGTTCAAATTAAAAATAAAAATACTCTGTAATTGACTTTTCTCCTTAAAACACCTGGGAACAGAAAATCTGAATTTGTCAGGGAGATGATACTTGTAAAGAAAAAGTGCTTTTTAGTCTTCTGCAGAAACCCTGTTTTGATTTGTCAAGCATACAGACCTCCACAAGCTCACATTTTATGCACTGCATAGTGGTGGAACAGTTTCTATTGAGAGGAGAAGCGGAAATGCCATATCTTACTTTTGCACAGCTTCTATAATGGCCAGGGAGATACTTCGTAAGCATTTATGGAAAGTTGCAAGAAGTCAACCCACTCTGATTTGTGCTAAGCTTCTGGCTACCTCCCTTCTGGTCTTGTAGGAGAAATGTTCCCTCTTACAACAGCCTACTTTTGGTTTTTACTTTTTTTATCATATCACCAGCTTCTTCCCAGATCCTAATGTGAGGGTTCTTCTGTAGAAGAGTCTTTTTCCATGCTGGCCTGAGTGACAGAGCAGCTGGTCCAGAAGATGGCTCCTGAAAAATAGTGTGAATATTTGGCAGAGGTTAACTGGAAAGTTATGAGGCCAGAAACTCCATTTTTAGGAAATGTAAATTAACATTTAGCACAGTGAACCTGAAGCAGTAGCCTGTTCTCCTCTTATAGTTTCTAATGCTAGATAAATTCTAAAGGAAGCTGTATATAATGGGCGAAGTCCCCCAAAGTATAATTATGTACAAGCCTGTAGCTATTTTTGCCTTGTTCCATCATTATCAATTTTCTTTGTCATTTAATTTCTTTATTTATATGCAGCTTGGCAAATGAAAGGTTTGAGTGCTTTGCTTATAGCTCACTTGTAATGAGTGCAGTTTTTTTCTCTAATCTTTCAGGTGTCTGACATACATGAACTGATTAGTATGCAATTTCATTTTCCCACATTCTCCCAATGAACTGAAAATTGAAATTGCCATTTTAAATTTACACTCTCAGCATGTAATTAGTAATGGCACCATAATGCTTGTAATTGACTTGTGATTTAAAGGATCAGTGACCATGTTTTTGAAAGCAAATTAAAGCCAGAGTAAGTCGTATCTGCTTTTTAAAGTTCTGCTGACCTCTGTTTCTCCTCCTAGGTTAGCTGTGATAAAACAGCACATGTATATGCTGTTTACCACTTCATTAGTGACACCAACTTTTAATGTTTCCATATACAATGAGAAAAAAATCCCACACTTCTTTTTCTTATTAATTGTTCCAGAGATACAACCAAAATGGTCATTTTGCCTGTTGCAGTAACAAATCTTTTTTGTCAGAACACTTTTTTTAAGGAAGCACGGGTTTCTGTTTTCCCTTTGGTCCTTTTTTATTTATGGCTTTATAGTGTGCTGTTTCTTTTTTGTTCTGATTTCACTTTATTTATACTATTCATGTATATTTTACTATTCATATATATTTTGCTAAGGCAGTATGGATCAGAATAGAGATGGCCATGGGCAGAACTGTTTCTTCTATTCCCTTTTCAGTATATCCAAAGTCATAATAACTGCTAATCTGTAACACAAATGTGCTAGCAGGACCTTCTAAATATTACTCCTCTCTAGGGATTTCTAACCTAGGAATCCATGCTTACACCCTTACATTTCTTCTGCTCTCCCAGTTTCACTACCCAAACCTACTGTTTCTTAACTCATTTTTCCCCTATTCATGGCTTATTTCCATTTTGCTTCCATAAAATGTTATCCTTTTTTATATCACTGCAGTTATTACCCCTGTAATACATAAAGCCTTCAGCCATGGTGGATATGACAAAAATGCATAAACTGAAATATCATGAAGAACACTGTAAGACAAGATAGAATAAGTTGGCATAACTAGCAATGTAATAACTGGCCTTCAGTGTCAAAATCCTAAATCATGCTTTTATGGTGTAAAAATAACTTTGGAAGAAGGATGCATGTTGAGGAACCACACGCAGGGATGAGAGAACAAGGTGGATGAATGTTTTCCTGTAACCTTCCTTCTTTAGTCTTTTGGATTAGGCATGGTCTTTTTTTTTTTTTTTTTGTGCAAATAATACCAGTGCAATGGGTTCTTGGTCAACAGAAGAACCTTCCCAAATGTTAATTTGCCCAAGAACAGTAAGACATACCACCATGTCAGGTAGCCTGGGGTGGAAAAGGAGCTCACAGCAGAGCATCAGTGGCTCCTGCCACTGCATTGAAGGGCAGGCTGGGCTGGGGGGTCAGTGTACCAGGGAGTCCTAAGAGTATCAGACTTACAAATACATTATGGTCTTTAGAACAAAGTAAGAAGGCACGTAAAGGCATAGAAGAGGTATAGGATAAAAGGTATCAAATTTAAGGCTAGACAGCAAAAATCTGGGCATGCCACAAAGCCTGGTAGGAAGCAGTACACAACAAAGATTGGTACAGTTGGCAAATATGATGTCTCTTGTCAGGAGAGTCATGGAAAGTTTTGATTAAGGAAAGGATGGGGTAGATTTGATTCCCTGGTCCTGGATGTGGCCAGTTAATCAATTGAGGAGAGGAAGATATCAGTGCCTGCTGGTTCCTGTGCATTTGCTGCTGTTGCACCATGAACAAGCTATCACATCTGAGAACAAGAGATTCCTTAATTTCTGCTTAACTCCTGAGTATGGTTGTGAAGAGAATCCCTGCCTGATGATGCAATAATTTTAGTGGTGCACAAGAGACTGCCAGCTCTTTTTTAAGTGCTTTGGGGTCTTTTGGACAGGGAAATGGTTTTTTCAAGGTCAGTATTAATCCACGGCCACCAAGAGCAGATTTGAGCATACTTTACATCTGGAGAATATTAAGAAAATTAGTTAATTACTGTGTGTCGTACCACTGTGTGGGAGCTATGATTAATCACCTGAACTGTGTTTGGCAACTGTTGTATATAAATGTAAGTTATTCAATAGAAAAAATAAAAAAGCTATTTTGTTATCCCCCATCAAAACAGGAGGAATCATTTCTCCAGAGACATCAATATGGTTACCAGTTGTTTTTTAAATAAAATATTCAAATATTTAATTTCATTATTGTGAGAAGGAGGAGGATTCAATTACAAAACAGCTGGACTGCTCAATTTGGTTGCAGAATCAAAAAATGGAAATAAAGTTGACTTTGGTTGGGTAGTTTGCTTTTTCTCCTTAGTTTTTACTGCATACAAAAATATCTGCAATATTTAGTTTGGGGTTTTTTCTTCTTCAAATAATTCATCCGTTTGGAGCTCTATTTCATATTTGTATTCTTTTTAGGGGTCAATTTCTGAATGTTAAATGTAATTTCAAAATGGAAAAGCTAGAAGTCTTATTTAGTATATATGAAAAGCACATTCTAATTCTAGCATTTTTCTAGTTTCTTGCCTAAACAGATTTTCTGAAACTATATGCTAATGTTCAGATGAAATTCCATATCTTGAGATACAAAAGTTTCATGAAAAAGGTGCTTAACTTCTAATTGGTAATTTGAATATATTAGTATTCTAGTCCAAAATAAAATACATTGGGTTTATTTACTTTTACCTTACTTTTCTTTTTTAATAACTTTGCACAGTTTTAAGAATATTTCTTCATTATATTTCTTGAAACTGAGTAGCCTTCCTGTAGAGACTCTTAATAAAAAAGGTGACCTGTGATGGAAAAGGATCTACCCCAGCAGATTCAGGGTAAAATTTTTCCAAAGCCCCTGTGTAATTTAAAACTTTAAGAGTAAGTAAGTACATATAGTCACAAAAATGTCATTCTTGTAAAGCTTGTTCCCACAGCAGAAATCAGAGGGATTAATTAGGGACCCCATGAAATGCATGGAAATGTCCAACACCTTAGGGCACGAGCACAGAGTCAGTGTGCTGCATGGGTGATGGCAATGGTCATCCAGAGAAAACAAAGAATAAGAGTCTCCCTTAAGTACTGTCCATACACGGCATTCATTAAAAATATATCTGAGGACTAAATAGTGTATTGATGTGTTCTTGGATATGATGCTTAATTTAAGATAGTTTAAAATCAGCAGGGTGAGACAAGAATTGTGCAGCACAGTGATTAGGTGAGAGAATCCAAATTATAGTTTCTACTCCAGAAACCATGTTGGTACTTCATTTAGTGATTACTGATTTTTTTTTTCTTTTTAATGTTAAATGTATTGGAATAATGTTTCTGTTAGGTAGAATGCATGTTTTTATTTGTGACTTAATTTGGTTTTCATACAAGTGTCTCTCACACCATGATGGTTTCAATCCTGACCCTCAGGCTCACATTTTTGGGGCTTGCAGTCCCTAGTTACCAGCATAGTTAACTGTGTCTGTGAATCTCACAAACCCAGTCATAGCTGTGACTCACAAAAATAGTACCTATTATAAGTTCCATCAGTCTTATCCCCAAGAAGGAATCAATAAAATGTTATGCTTTCCCACCCATTCCCTCCTCAAAAAACAAGGAAAAAAATTAGCAGCTTCCACATCAAGAACTTCCCAAGAGCAAGTATACACCAGCTGATAGCTATTTGCTAATAAAATGATGAAACCCAAAATACGCAGAGGTCTTGCAGAACATTCATTCAAACATCTGTTAGTAAGAGCTCTAAGCAAACTACCATCTGTCAAACCATTCATTTTGTCAAAGTTCATTTCCTCATTCATGAGTACTGTTGTATCAGCTTCCAAAAATACCTGTCATTATAAATTAAATATTTAATATTACTTAATATAGCTCTCAGCTTAATATAGCATGGCCAAGTGAACCTTATGAAATACAATCTCAGAGTCATCATGTAAGGTGACTCGAACCTTACAGGAAGACTTAATCTGACAAGTTAAGTGCTGATAAAAACATTAAAGCTCTGCATTTTTTGTCAATAATCCAAAATTTGACTTAATATCATAGGCAGATTTCCTTGGTGGATAGCGATGAGAGGTAGCAGGTACCTGAAAGTACTCAGCAGGTGAGAACAGACACTAATAATGAAAGTGCAGTTGAATTCTCTCCAAACTATGACACATGGGACCTCTGAACTACAGGAATTAGATCTTCAGCTGGTCATAGTTTGCCACAAGTTCACTGACTTCAGTGAACTCAATACCGATGTCTGCTAGCTGCAGATCTCCCTAAACATGTTTACATTTAGCTTACGGGCTAAAAATGTAATTTATGTACTGAAAACAGACAAGAAATCAAAAGAACTAGAAGCCTATTTCTTAGTGTAGTCATCCAGATACTCCCTTGTGTCCCATATCTTGGTATCTATTTGATATCATCTTATATCTCTGAGTTTCTTTCTTTGTATACACAAACACCCATGCACAGACATATTCAAACAACTTTTGATTGAGGTTTTGGGTACACAAAAGCAATCAGTTCAGAGGTAGCATCCCCATGGCAACTGAAACTTGATGTTGTTATGAACA
>VZTO01008140.1:77759-107095 GCA_013400615.1 Syrrhaptes paradoxus | reverse complement strand
TTGGTATTTCTGACTATCTGGTGTTTTACAAGAGCTACACTATGAATTCACTGCTTGTCTTCTTACATGGAAAATATTTTTTTGAGTTATTATACAAAGTGATTGACATGGGTTATTCTGCTTTGAAAGGGAGAAAAATATAGGTACCAGAGAAAATGAAATTACTTTTTGAAGGACAGCCTGTCCTAGTAAAGCACTATTGGCTTGTTTTACTCACTCATTCATTAAGTGGGTGGAATATATTCTGCTTTTTCAATACAGAATCTTAGAAAAACAAAATTAATTTATTCTCTGTTATGCAGTCTTTGGATTGCATTGCTGATGTTCTGTCCTGCATTCTAATTCTTGGACCTTTATGAAGAGAAGAGGAGCAGGAGGGGAGTCTTGTCTGGTCCATATGCAAACGCCAGTCATGCAGCTAATAGGGTTAGAGAATTCTAATCTGTCCCTTTCTTCTCTCACTCAGTCCCTTGCAAGAAGTTATTATTAAAATAGAATCCAAATCTCCTTGTGATTAATCTCTTATGTTTTCTTTGCTGGTGTCCATCTTTGTCCACATGACCCCACCACTTTGCTTTACTAAAAAGTACTCTAGTGGCTGCTTGACCGCCAACACACCAGATATTAAGCATCAAAAAAGTATTTGAACTGTTATATAATAAATCCGATACTCCTGAAATAGTTAATGAGCAGAGAATATTTTAGTGCAAAGACTGCAACTTTTTCTGTATTGTACACAAACGATTAATTGCTTTAAAATACCCTAAAACTTCTATTCAGAAATAGATGTTATCATGGTGGAGCCAATTTATAGCGCTGAATGAGATTTAAGTACTCCCCAATAGTGTGGCCAAGGGCATGGCTAGCAGCTGAAAAGCTGATTGTCGCTATTTTATATTGATTTTGTGCTCAGTTCTGTTCTTTTCATGGCTGTTCTCTAAGAATCGATTTTCTGCCTTAGATGAAGAAACTGAGGATTTGTACCTAGTGGATTTTACTCAGAAGATCATAGACAAACAGCATGAAGTACAGGAACTGTATCAGAGCGAAGCTGCTAGAAAGACTTTAGAAAAAGAGACAGATGATGAGGAAACTCAACCTGAAATGGAAATACCACCACCTGAGGACCCAGATGAAGAATGGTTGGTACTACTGATTGGGCTAAGCTGTCCTGACTCGTCTGTTTCTTTACAATTGCATGAGAAAATAATTTTATTCTCCAAAATATGTGTAGTGGCACCTTTTTTTTTTTATGGTTAATACTATACATATACTATACATTGAGAAGAGGTGGTAATATTATTTCATTTAATGTCTCATTAAGAGACAGTCCTTCATGTTACTTTCCTTTCCATGTAGGTAACACTTCAATAGAATCTACATCCAGGATTTTGAGAAATACCAATCAGGGAAATAAGTGAGACATTGTAGTATCCTCTCTTATTTTCTCGCATAGTTTATGGGAGTTCTGATCACAGTATTGATAAATTTTATGCTTTGGTGTATTGAAAAGAAATGTACTTTAGCAAAACCTGGGGTTTTTATTGTATCCCCATTCCCCTCTCTAGTTGTGTGTGGCTTACAAATGGAGCAGACGTTTTTGTTGTATGACCTCCTCTTAAAAGGACAGAAGCTCTGACTGGAAAAAGAACACGGTTTTCCAGCATTTCTTCCACCATTTAACTGCAGCACAACACACAGTGGCAATTTTCTGTGACATTCCAAGTAACCACTAGTTTTTAATCCAAGACATTAGGAATAATTATGAAACCAGTCTGAGTAAACATTTTCTTGGCCCATTTGTTTAATATGCTTATGGAACAGAGGTTTTCCTTCTGGTAACCAGTTTCTGAAAAACAGCAGTAACCAATCTAAAACAGAGCACCCGCGTTCTCCAGTTTATCAGGCCAAGATAAGATGTGCAACATAATGTTTCAGAATAAATTGGGAGAATGAATCCAGCAGAATACCAGAAGACTGCTAGGCTGGAAAGGCAGACATACCCGTTACCAGCATCTTACTGAAATTCAAGGTGAAACTATCAATGAAGGATGGGCCCCAACTGCTTTGTCCTCACATCACTGTAAAGTGACAGAAATTTAAACTGATACATTTCACTGTTCACTTGCTGCTTTTCTGTCATTGCCTACAATGATATTCTGCAGTGATCTTTAGTTACATCTTTACTATAGGGAATGCAGCCTTTTTTTTCCTACTGATGCTACATTATAATAAAAAAACAAAGGGCACTGAGTATATACTAAGCTTTAGATATCCTTGGGAATTATGTAAAAAACCTAACTTACTAAAAGCACAGATCTTTAAAAGTTTGGTTTTTGGGAACTAGATTGCCAGTCATACTTTTTCAGATGTAATAATAATTCTTTAGAATGGGATAATTGAGGCAGCTTGGTGCTAGCATTACAGGACAATAAGTGTAGCTCTTTACAGCTTTTTCGACAACTGTAAATTAAGTGTTCGGTACTATAAAGGGTTGAATAAGAAGCACAATATGCGCTTCAAAGGAACATTTTGTTTGCATTTTCGTCAGCCTTTGTTATGCCAGTTGAATGAACACCATCAGCCTATTCTAACTAAGCTTTAGACTGATAATTGGAATATATTGTAGCAGTTTCATATGTGCAAGAAGTCGATGCCACATCATTATTTTCACCATGGGAAGCAAGTGCTACGCTTAGTTTTATTTTGGTGTGAAAACTACATGACATTGAAACTTTTAACCATTTTTTTACACCATCTTATTGCCAAGGCAAAGTGAGATTGAGTAAATGTCTGTGATAAAATTGTTATATGCCCTGTTCAGAATGTATCCTCTTAACCTGTGAGTCTGTTAATTGAAAGGTAGAAGAAACTGTCACAGATAGAGAGACCGAGAGGTGATGAATGCTCTTTGGAAAGTGTCACTGCTTCTCTCTTCTGGTTAAGAGTTCTGTAAATCTGCAAATAGAAGTTCAACATCCAATTTCCTTTGCTTTCATTACAGGGTTGATTATGTTGATTTCTTGGGCCGATCTAGACGCTGTATGAAGAAGGATTTGCCAAGTCTACTTAAAATGGATCAGGAACTTCAAGGGAAAAGGTATGGTTTCTCAAATGGAAGTACATGTTTCTTGCAGTATTTAACATACTTTTTTTTAATGAGAAGGAAGAGAGGCTGTTCTTTGATGTCTCATTCTCAGTCCAGAATTGTTGATGCGACTGCTTTCTCTGGATATACTTTACACCAACTTCTGCTAGTTACTACACTGTGCCTTAAAAAATAGATAGAGTAGCTACAGAGCAATTGTGCATGACTGTGATTTTATCAAAACTTTCTATTATAAATTAAAATAGCATTCCAAGGCTTCTGTTTTATTTCACCCTGGCAGTTCACCATTTGAAATACGTGACTGATGTATTGGTTTTGAATTGGAACAGAACGGAGGCCATGGATATCAAATAAAAGCCCAAATGAAATTTTTAACAAACTACTGAGCACACTCTTTGATGTAAATGCTGACCAATGTAAAACCTCACTTACAGAGCATAGCTTGCAGAGAAAAGTCCTAATAAATTGACACAGCCATCTCTCAGATATTTGATGCATCTTTTAGAACTGTGGTCCTTGTATGGAAGTTGTATTTTATTATACCTTCCAGAAAATGCCAGAGGAGTGATTCCTAGTTCTGTTTAACCTGGAAACTGATTCTAGGATGTTGGCAATTCCAAATTCAACATGGCATTCAGAGTGGATTTGTTAGATCTCCATTTGTTTGTTCTTGCTCTTTCTAGTAAACAGCTGTTTAACAGTTCTTCTGTTAAAATTATTATGGTTGCACTGAGAATTGTTTTAAGAAAATAATCTAAAGGCACCTCAACTGAGCCTTTACTGCTGCTGAAGTGAAAATTCTTTCACATTGACAACTCATTAGTGTGTTCTCTACATTTTAAACATAAGATGGAGAATATGAGTGCTTTGAAACTGCAGTCTCTGCATTGATACAGATGACAGTCAGTCAGCGAAAACGGCTTTAGCTAGACAATAAAAGAAAAACAACCTGCTGCTTCTCTTGGGAAAAGAAAAATATTTCCCATATTGGGTATTAGTATTTGACTTCTAGGGTAAATTAATGGCTAGCTTTTGTTATTTCAAGTACCCTTCATTTTCTTACGTTAAATCTGAAATGTTTCTGTATGTGGTTGCTAGCACCCCAGTGCCAATAAAAGTGATTATTTTTCTCCTGTTCCGTGATTTGATGATTTCATAAAGCCTATAAGAAAGGACATGATTTTGTTTAAGTCTTTTGATAACATGTTCTATTAGTACCTTGTTTCAGAGGTAGCTTTGCATTTGTCTTCACCATGTACCATAGTCATCAATGCTGCATCACTAAATGGTGCCTACAATGATCTATGGTTTGTAAAAACTGCAACAGTGGATCAGAGCCAATCATACCTTCACTGTTTGATACCATAAAACTGGTAAGTTCTGCTCTGTAATCCCTAACTTTTTTTTTTTTAGTCAAGCTCCTGATGGGAATACTCTGTTATCTGAAGATATGAGAAGAGAACTTCAGAGGCAGCAATGGGAAAAAGAAGAAGAAGAAGCCCTCAGAAAACCCATGGGACCCATACATTATGAGGACATTCGAGAAAATGGTATACTTCCATACTTTATATCACTCAACTTTATATCACCAGTCAAAGAGATTGGTTTTAGAGGAAGCAAGGGAAAGTTACTGCTTGTGCCTTTATGGCAAACTTGCGGTATGTGTTAAGCCACATATGTAATAACCATTCAAATTTCCAGTTGACCCCACCACTTTGATTTTTCCTCAAATTGTATTTTTCTCAGATGTACTTTTCAAATTTCATTACATCCTCCTGTTTTCTCTTTCAGGAAGCTTCACTTCATGTATCATCTAAAGCAAGCGTATTTTAGCCATCTAAAACTAATGTGTATGTTTTGGGGAGTAATCCAGAGCCTGAAAGCAGGGTGCGTGGTGCTTGTACTTACTGTCATTTATACACTGAGGGTAACTTAAATTTGTTGATTTTCCTCTTCTTTTCAGAGGCCAGACAGCTGGGTGTTGGTTACTTTGCTTTTTCTCGTGACCAAGAACTTAGGCATAAACAACGGGTAACACTGGATATGCTAAGAGAGCAGGTATGAGTTTCAAGAGCAAACTGGGGTATGAGGGCATACTGGTTTCCGTGGTCACTGTATTTGATTTGTTGTGTAAGTCTTATACTATGTGATGCCTGCAGCTGACTCCAAAAAAAAAAAATTGGACATCTTTTTCCCTGTTGAAACATGGTACTTAATGAGGATTGCTTTTAGTTGTTCAGTGAAGGAAGATATGTAATTGATTACAATAACAAAGGAAGATTAATTCATGTTTTTCTTTGCTGTTAAGACACTTGATCAGAGAACTAAACGTGAACAGTTGAAAGAAAAAAGGAAGGCAGCTCTAGATGCAAGGCTGTCTAAACTTCGAGCACGGAAGGTTAAGAAGCTAAGGGAAGCTGGATTAGAGGAAGAGGCAGAAAAATTGGAGAATGGAGGTATGATGTGCTGCCTTTTTAAGTTAAATGCTTGCTATTTCATCTTGTACTTGATCGATGGCCAGGCATACTCTTAATTGATTTCAGTTTGGACATTCAGTATATTGGTATCATGTATTCTATATATACAATTAGTATAACTGTTAAGATAGTGAGAGTTCATAGAACTTGTGTGTAGATATAAAATCATGCAAAAAATACATAAATAATGCAGGTAGAAATATGATATGTAGATTGTAGGCTTTTTTTGATTCACACTTGACAGCAGCAGTTATGTGGGTTAACTATGCAGGTTGAGGTTAGAGCTGCTGAAATTTTACTGGCTTTTTCATTTTTTAAGATGAGGTAGAATAAAAAGTAGTAACAAGTTAATTTTTCTATCATATAATATACACTTAGTTTCAGTGCAGTCTGTAAACTGGACATACAGCTGACTTTAGGATTTAGGATGATGAATTTGAGTTCTGATCCCATCTCTGCACTGTTTCCCTTACGACACTGCTAGTCAGCTTGTACTGTCTGTCTCCCATGGTAAAATGTAGCTAATATTTCACTGTGTCAGAATTCTGTGCAAGTGATTAACTATGAAGTGTTCTGGAAACGAAGAACAGTAATGTGCCACTGCTAACTGTTACTGTTGTTCAGAAAAATAAGAATGTAAATTGTTTTCTCCAGTAAATGAAATGGAGATAATATGCTAATGTTCTTAATTTTACCTAATTTTCTAGCATTGGTATAACACTTAGCACATTCCTTTTTGGATTATTAGGCAATAGATTTTCAGCAGTCTCGCTGATAACAACTAGAAAGTTAATGAAGTGTCTCTTGGTAGATACACTTCCTGATTATCTGGTTCACCCATTATCTCTTCTGAACTAATATGCAGTAATTAAAAAAAAATCACCTCCCCACTCAGATGCATTTCATTATTACAATAAAATTAGATCACTAGTATGAGCTCTATACATGCGAATAGCTCTTGTTTCTGTTGCTCCTATGAAGTTCATATAGATTTTTTCCCATTACTAACAAAAACTATTCTCTCTTTCTGTAACGTAGAGGTGAAAGGTGCCTCTGAGGAACCAGAAGCTCCAAGAGTTACTGCAGCAAGCAGAAAGGTAGAAGTTGTCATCCAGGAAAGAAGAGATACAAAGCCTGGCGTGCCTTATGTCCGAGAGTGGGATAAAGGCAAAGGTAAGGAAATGTAGATTCAGAAACATTGTTTGGAAGCAGTGTGCATGCTGCTCTTTTCATTTCTATTTTGTGACAAAGTATGGTAAGACTGAGAAGCAACTGAATACTTTCTCCTTTTGTCTTGCTGGCTAGCTAGTGTCCAGTGCAGTGACTGATAAGGCTTGCCGTAGTGCCAGTAACTGCTTTAATGTCCCCATCATTATTTCTTCTAGAGGAGTTATTCCTTTTCTGGATGATCCAGAGAGGTTGACAGAATGAAAAATTTCATAGTTTGTAAGATTTACTGTCTTTCAGTGTGATGTTTTCTTGATGCATTTCTGTAGTTTGTGCCACGTAATGGCAGGATGTATTACACTGAGACAGGAACAGGATGATACTAAAAAGTGCGGCAGGCAGAGACCACGTCAGTGCCAGTGTCCCATCGTGAAGTACCTTCCTTGTCACAACATCAAGCGATGGCTGCCTTCTAGATCCTTCCCAAACCCATTAACTCATTTTGCACCATTAATTTAAGCTTGTGCAAATCGTTGTAGTCTGATGCCTGGCTTCTAAGTAAAAGCAAACAAGGAATAGGCAAGGCACATACATGTCCAGCTTCTTTAGTACTCATGTAAGAGCAGCGTTCCTGTTCTGTGCGATACTGGTATCACCAGCTTCTATTTACTTCTCACAGTCTCTGTGTTCAGTTAATGAACATCATTCTGAGGGAAAACTTTGTGGTTCCATTAAAAACCAAAACTTTCAGGTCCTGTCTGACACTGTTTTTTTCCTACCTCTGAGGAATCCTAGTATCTGACTGACACTCGGCAGCACTGTGCCACACAACAAATACTCCTCTCAGAAAGCAGAAGACAGCTTACTCTAAAATGTGAAGTAAATTAACTGTGGTTCACTGAACATAAATGTACCACAAGCATCTAAATTAGTATAAGAAGGGGATAAACATCAGACAAACATGTAGCCCTTCTGTATCACAATTTTCTACTTAATTTCTTACAGAAGTGCTGGTAGAAGTGAATACTGAAAAGAATTTTACTGGGTTTAGAGAGTAGGTTTGGGGGACATTGTTGGAGTAAGTTTGGGGGATATTTTTTTAAGTGTAGTGATCTTAAGCTGTCATTCCATTGCAGTACTTCAGAACTATTTTTAATCCGAAATCAGCAGCCATCATAGTAACTAGAATATCTACCATTTCTGTTGAAATAAAGAAGTAACTGGTTTTTGCCTGTGCCCACTAGAGATAATCTCATCATCTCCATCGAACAATAACTAAGCTCTTAATGCTTTGATTGGTTTGTATTTTGATTCACACCTAAGGAATTAGTTGTTTTTCATAATCAACGACCACATTATTAAAGGATCCTGAAGTGACTAGGATGAGTTATATAGAGGATGGTTGTTAACTTTAATGCTCAATGCTTTTGTTCCTGCTCTGTACAGAAAATGGACTGTTAGCTTAGCCAGCAATCTAGTACTAGATGGAAATGTAACTTCAAACTGCTTTACACATCTTCATATTTTCTGTTTGCTAATTTGTTTTCTGTCCTCTCTGACTCATCTTCAGACCTGAAATCTATATTCAATCTACCATTTTTCCTGTTTCTAACAGAATTGATGTTTGGACAATGGTCAAAGAAACAAGAAGAACTCAGAGATGAGCGAGAACCAGAATTTGCACCACCTTCTGATTACTTTATGGGACAAAAGAAGGATGATAATTACAGAAGTCAGAATTTGAACAGTCCTGAAACCTCCTCTGAAAAACTGGAAACGGAGACAGCACAAAAGCAGCAGATGCCATCAGTTCAGGCCAATGGCAGCAGCACTGAAAATGTGCCACCGTCAGTACAGTCTCACCACAGCCATGTTCGAGACGAGTCGGCATCCGCAGAGGCCCGTGGCAGTGATGCTCAAGGTGTGCCATCGTCATCGGAGGATGACAGCAGCGATGATGAGGGTATGCTGCCACCAGCACAAGCTTACGGCTACGGCGCTCGGGGTGTGCCACCGTCGATGCAGGCTTACGGCTATGGTGCTCAAGATGTGCTGTCATCAATGCGGGGTTACGGCTATGGCACTCATGAAGTGCCATTTCCAATGCAGGCTTATGGCTACGGCACTCAAGGCGTGATGCCACCGATGCACGCTTATGGCTACAGCACTCATGATATGCCATTTTCAATGCCGGCTTATGGCTACGGTGCCCAAGATGTGCCACCAGCAATGCAGGCCTACGGCTGTGGTGCTCAAGATGTGCCTCCAGGAATGGAGGGCTGTGGCTGCGGTGCTCAAGATGTGCCACCGGGAACGGAAGCCTGTGGCTGCAGCGCTCAAGATGTGCCACCGGGAACGGAAGCCTGTGGCTGCAGCACTCAAGATGTGCCGTCATCAGAGCAGACCAACAGCAGTGACACTCAAAATCAGGAACCACCTTACCAAAGTTTAGATGATATGCTGTCTTACTACAGACAAGTGACTTGAACTGAGCAAAAAGATAAGCAAGAATCATGACTTAAAGACCTGAAATAGAATTATCTTCTCAGCAAGAATATTTTTTTCCCACATCTGAGAAATACAAGTTCTGTAAGTAGATCAAAATAAATCTCCTGCAGACCTAAGGTATTTTACATCACAGCTGTACTTTTGCCCTTTTGGGTTTTTTTTCCACCCCTCTTCATTAAAATTATTTGGGTTTTTTTGGCAGTACTTGTTTAGTACATATTTCAGTTTAACTCTTTGCCACTTACACCTGAACTTTGAGGTATGTTAATGGCTTTCTTCCAAAAGATTAACTCTTCCTTTACTCTGTCACTCCCCAGCTAGCTTCTGGTTTGGAGGTACTCCAAGTTCAGTGATATCTGTACTAACTGTTGAAATGGCAGGCCCTCTGCTGCCAAATTCAGAACGGTTTTAGGAAATTCGTTGTGTACTTAATCTCCTGCCTTTAGGAAGTACAGAATATTATGTCATGAACAGTGGTGGTTCATATGGTCGTAATGGCTTCTGCATTCCTGAGGTCTGTACATAACTCATAAATCTGTGAAGCAGATTAGAATGGAGAGAGGCATTGCAGAAATGAATAAATAAGACTAAGAATACACGTCACTAAAGAAGAAGTCTTGACACCTGAAATTACTGTCCTTCTGGTTTCGAAAATGCACTCATAATTCTCCAAGTGCATTTTTCTTCCATCATCTGTTATACTTATGGCTTTATTTTAATACTTTTTTCCAAAAAAAATGGTGATATTGGAGTCATTATATGTAAGAGCGGACCAATCTCTACCAAACAAGCTTTTGTTTCAGCATCTTAGTAAATGAGAATAATACTTACCATGTAAACTATTTTTATTTCTGAAGGTAATTTAGATACCCCCATTTGTATTTTAAAAACTCATACAAGGATAAGACCTAGAAAAGCAGGTTAGAAACACCAATTCCACAGATTGTCTAAAGTTAAATGAAAATGGTATTGTCAAAATAGTGAACATCTGAACAAAATAATGAACTAGCCAAAAAGACATAATGAGCTACTCCTGTGTGCTTCCATCGGGCTGCTTTGCAAGCCCAGGTGAACAGCAATGTTTTCAGCATGACTGAGCAAACTTAGCAGCATGCAGAACACATTCACCATCCCCAAACT
Organism: Syrrhaptes paradoxus; assembly: GCA_013400615.1. NCBI lineage: Eukaryota > Metazoa > Chordata > Aves > Pterocliformes > Pteroclidae > Syrrhaptes > Syrrhaptes paradoxus. The sequence goes on along the minus strand of VZTO01008140.1, from coordinate 96,694 downwards.
TTGTTTTAACCTCAGATGATAGTAAACACCCTTCCATCTCTCCTTGTTCTTGTATTGCTGGCTTTTGCACAGGAATTTGCGGAGCAGGAATAACACCTCACAGGAGGAATAACACCCCACAAGAGCACCAGTGGTACCATTTTAAAGCCACAAAATACCCCAGTCTTTTATCTTTACCAAATGGTGAAGAGACTGGAACTTTATGATAAATTTGGGTTTCTGTTTCTCTGAACAGACCTAGAACTTGTGGATAGTATGGCACTGTTAACAGCCACATCCACCTGAAATGCACAGAAAGCTTAGCAGCTGCTCATTGTTTTTGCTGCTGCTGACACTGACCTGAACTTAGCTGTTACGCATGGCATTATGGCATATTTTTCTTCCTTTCCTTGAATCTCTTCAATATGAATAAAGAACCTCAAAATAAATGATTGTATACTAATGACTAAAAGGAAGATCTTACAAAACCCATCTGATTTTACCAAATGTGACAACATCAGTGCAACTTTTTTTCCTCATAAATTTGGTACAATCTCAGGTTAGTCAAAATCCATGAGATGGCAGTCTAGTCTTACTGATTTTCTATAGGAAATTTTGACAGTATATACCTATTTTCTGCTATTTGTTTCATAGTAACATTGTAGTAGTCTCTGATGACCCTGATCCAAGGAATTTTTTCAAATACTGCCTCACCTCACATTTAATTTTGAGTCTAAAACAAGTTGTGTTGTGTTTTAGCAGCTTTCTTCCACAAAGATAATAAGTGGTCAAAACACAAATTTCAAATTTGACTAGTTAGGAAAACAGTCTTCTTGCAATTGTTGAACTTGTTGAACATAGAAACTGATGTTAAATGTTGTAATGTTTCATAAAGAAGTGTTTGGTTGCCCACAGAGTAAGCAAGGCAAAAGCTAATTGCTCAGTTAGAGTTATTTGCAAAGACTGTACTACTTCTTTAGGGTACCAGACTACTTTGAGTAAATTTCCTAGGTATCCACTACCAGATTTCCCTGCTTTCACAGGGAGATCACCACCTTTGTCCTCACGCTTAACTGTGATCCACTGGTACAGCTGGAACATGTCTAATATTGTGTCGACAGAAGTGGCTTAATAGTGCCTGTCATGTTTAAGCTATTTAATCAGGGCAGCCTGGTTGTTACAGCACAGGAAATAAAGGACCTCGTTCAGATTCCTACCATCAGTCTGGGAAAGCTTTGTTCAAACGATGTAACTTTGGTGCACATGAGCAAATGTAAGTTTGGACTCAAAACAGTTTAGCTGTATGTTGGAATAAACACTGGAATAAGCATCTAAGATTTCATTTGCAACAGGCAATTTCAATGTGCGAGGCAGGGTAAAACATGCTTAGAAACACTGCATTTTTAAAGCAGGTAGTGCATTTGGAAGTATTTTTTGAAATCTATTGGAAAAACAATCCCTTTTGACAAGAGATGCTTTAATTAATCCATATTTATATTTCATAGCAAGAAAGAATTTGGTACTATAGTTTCTTATTCTTACAAATAAGATTGGACTGAATGAGTAATTCTACTGTTTGAAAGAAATTGGAAAAAAATTTAAATTACATGTATTTTATATCTTCAAAAGGTCATAATTTAGAAACCACTATAATGCCCTTGGAAGATGGGGGTCCAAATGGTACCATTACAGTTTGGAGAAAAGGGAAATGGAAGAATCACTAGTCCATGCAGAGTTAGACCCAGGTGCTCTGTGCTCAGACTGTCATTGTACCTTTGTGTCATATTGTGTCCCTCTTTCTAATTTTTTGTTTGTTTTAAGGCATCTGTGGGAGGAAGGATCAACTGAAACATAGAAGCATGAGGAACTCACTAGAGAGGGCAATGTAGTGAAGCATTTTAGGATGTTTTGGGTGTGTACATCATGCTTTCTTAGCTACTTGCAGTCTAGAATCACAACACATTACAATTATTTATTAATTAAGCCTCAGAATATTACTCTGAAGTAAGATAATGCCACTGTCCCCATTTTGCAGAAAGAAGAAAACTAAAATGCAAAATTACTTACACACTGTCACAAAGCAAGTCTGTGGCAGAGCAGACGTTCAAACCCAGTTCTCTGGGCTGGCCGACTTAGCTAGAGAAGTTTTGTATTTACGACCTCACAGGAATCAGGATGTGGAAGTCATTCAAAGTAGGGTATGATTACCTTGGAGCTGAACTAGCTTTAAAGAGTGGACAAACTACTTTAGAGCTTGACTTAAATTCATTATGGTAATCACATCCTTTGATGAATTTCCCCATAAACAATATTTGCATCCATTCCACTTCTACTTTAATCATTGACATTCATTTCCTACCACCTTCTGGGCTTTCTTTTTTCTTTGCCCTTCAGACTGTGGGTAATTTTATGTATATATGTGATTTAGGCACTATATTGTCTTTGCAGCTGGAGCTGCACTAAGGAACAAAATGCCATTTATTACATAGCATTATGTAAAAACATAGGATCAAAGCCTTCCTTTGTTCAGCTTCATTTCCACAGCCTAATACTAAACACAGGAGGACTCTTGGCCAGGAAGGCAGTTCAGTGTCTACATTAAACTAAAGCCTATTGAGAACAGCTCTCCCACAGCAGCGATCTGTCACTTTGCCATTTGGTCTCCTTCCCTCTTGTCTTGATTTTTGGCTGAAATGCTTCTGCATATTCTCTCATGCTGTGGAGCACACATTTCTCTTCAGTCTATTTCACTCAGACCACCTCAAGTTAGCTTCACTGTGATTGGCAACCTTGTTCATGTCATTTAGTACTTCCCAGGGCAAACAATTGCTTAATGATACACTGCCAACCCTGTATTTCTTTCATGTTCTTGCCAGACCAAAGGATGTTGTCTCCCATTCCCTCTTCCTCCTCATTTTAAACCACCCCTCCTCGAGTTACCTACTTTGACAACAGAAAATGGGTGTGCACTTGGGCTGGTAAGGATGGCCCCATCAGTATATGACTGATGTAAGTAAACTAAAGCAAGCTTGTGTTTTCATTCTTCTCTGAGCATGCAAAGTTGTGGGCACGCTGTATCCATGGTTGTGTTTCATGTGTTGGAACAGAGTTCTACCCCAAGAGGTATCAGTGGTGGCTCACGTTGCCTTCAGTGATCTGCACAGAGCCAGGGCAGTCCCTGTCTCTTAGGCAATATATCTAAGGCAGCTTTGTCCCACATCCTTGTGTGACTATTTTTTCTGATATTCAAGTTACCTTTGTCCAAAATGCACAAAGCATGCTTGAATTTTAAACTTTACCTGCTCTATCTAGCTGGCAGGATTCATCTCCAGAGAACTAGTTAGAGAATGCAATTTTCTCTGTGTCACCAAAGGCTGATTTTTACCCCCTTGGAGGGCAGCAGGGATCTGGATCTGACTGTGAATTATTTGTATGTCAGCTAAGGCTGCTAGAAGGGGTAAAAAGTACCTGGCTGCAATTCTGTAATGTTAGAGGCAGGTACTGTATTGATCACATTATCCTCATTAACTTTTTAATACAAATGGCTCTCCCAAGTCCTTTTGACATCCAGGAGGCCTGGTCTTGATATCAGTTCTATCAGTAGCTCTAGAGATGTTTAAACATCCCCTAGACCCTAGTGTTTCCTATCTTGTAGTAACTGACCAAGATCTTCCTTTCTCTCCCTTTTTTTGATCTGTTGAAATTTTGTCTAAAAATTATGTCCAACCTTGATCCATAAGACCAACGTACTGACTTCGCATCTTGAAGTAGTTAAAATGAGCCAAGAGGCAAGAAGAAGTGTAAAAAATGTACCATGAGCTGGTTATCACACAGATGATTGCATTAATTTACCCTTCTGTCAAAGACATGCCCTCAAGCAGGCCACAGAAACTTGAACTTTTCTATAAATTCAACTGGAATTCAACAGTTCTAGCTAGCAGTTTACTTTGTAATTAAGAAAGTGCTTTGCTTGCTTTCTCTAATTAAATAAAATTCCATTTTCACAGTTGAAGTAAATATCCTTAGGAAGCATTTAAGGAAGAAAAATAACCCCTATACTTCTTCTGAAAGCTTAAAATTAGTTTAGCCTCATTTAAAGAGCAAGATCCACAGGAGATGCAAGATGCTGCTCTGGTGGGGTGCTGCCAGCCCAGCCTCTAACTCATGTCACGATTTAAGTGGTGACACAGAGGTGCCTGATCATGTTCAGCCACCACCACACTCCGCGATCAACATGCTTTGACCTTGAAGTGCAAAGCGATTGAAACCTTAGATACATTTAGATACAAAAACATGGGTTTTTGCTGACAGAAAAGTTGCAGTTACCCAGCCTTCCAGCTCAGGCAGCCCAGGATTACAAGCTGCAGCCCTACAGACCATCTCTCTTACCTACAAGCCTCTCTCTTCCCGCTAGAGATGTTCTGACTGCCGGGAAGAGGGCGCCCGGTCAGACCCCGCGCCCTGAGGGGTGCTCGCCCGCCCTCGCACCTCAGCCTGAGGCGGGAGCCTCTCGGCACAGGGCGCATGCGCCAGCGGCGCGCGCGCACTCCACAGCTACCACAGGGGCGCAGCGCATGCGCAGTGCGGTGGCGCGCGCGGTGCCCGGGTGGCGTTGCCCGGCCCTGCCCCGAGGGGTTGGGAGTTCGGCGGCACCGCACCGCGGTAGCCCTGCTGAGCAGCAGGCGGCACCGACGGGCCGCGCCGCCCCTCTGGGAGCTCCGGAGAGGCCGCCCGTTCCCGAGGTGGGGGACGGCCGGCGGGAAGCGGTGCGCATGCGTCAGCCGCACACCTGCAGTAACGGGATGTGAGCGGGGAACGCCGGGTGCGCGGCCGTCGTCACCGCGCATGCGTCAGCGTCGTCCTCAGCAGCTGCTGGGCGTGAGCCGGAGAGCGCATGGGCCACCCGTAGGCGCGGGAATTCCCGCTGCTGCGGTGCGCATGCGCTCACCGCCTGCCTGCAGCGCCGCGACGTGACCGTGTGGGGGCGGCAGAGGCTCAGCGCAGCTCCCCCTTCCCGCCCCAGCGGCTGAGGGCGCTGCCGGCAGCGCGGCTCCAGCGGCCGCTCCTGAGGAGAGAGAGGCGTGAGGGCAGGGAAAGGCCTGCTGAGGGGAGAGAGGGCTGAGGGCAGGGAAAGGCCTGCTGAGGGGAGAGAGGGCTGCAAGCAGGGAAAGACCTGCTGAGGGGAGAGAGGGCTGAGGGCAGGGAAAGGCCTGCTGAGGGGAGAGAGGGCTGCGAGCAGGGAAAGACCTGCTCTGTCCTCTTCCCGACGTCACTGGCACCAGCCTTTCCTGCCCTGCTGAAACGGTCTTGTGCTTCCAGAGGATAAAGTCTGAATAGCTTTCCTCTGAAGGTAACACCCCCAGCTCACCAGAAATACCTCTTTTTAATAAGGAAACCCTCTTAGTAGCACCTTGTGGACTGACAACATGTGCAGTCACTTCCTTGTGAGCCCAGAACATGTCCTCAGATTTACCACGTAACTCCCCACAGATGCAGTTGAAGTACCTCGTTGTTTGCAGAAGCAATCCTCCATTTGATGCCTTCCTGAAAGAGGGAGCAGTCTGTATCCCGCCGTTACCGTTCACTCAGGTAAGAAGCACCTTATGTTAATTCTTTCCCTAACTCCTACCCTGGGAACATCATATTCCTTCTTTGTTTCCATACCCAGTGTACCATCACTGCTATTCATTCAAAAAATCTAGTTATAGTCCCGTAAGCACTGTTCCCCTCCACTCTCCCCGCCAAAAGGCATTGCTACATTGGTGTAGAGGAGCTGTAAGATGTCACGATGCAGAAGTTCAAGGAAAAAAAAGGCGTAGGTGACTATTGGACATCCAAAGGCAAGTGTACGTTCATCAGACATTAGGACTACAGGGCATAGCACCAGAGTGTACTTAAGCAGTAATATGAAAAGGAGTATTGTTTTGGATAGTGGCTGACCCTAAGGTAATCATTTTGCTGGCAATGGAAGCATAATCCAAACTTTTATTTAGAGAAAACTTCTATCTCTTATGAGAGCATGTGCTGATATAGCCACATCTCCAACAAATACAGCTAAACCTAAACATCCAGAATAACACTGCAGATTTTAACACTCAGGCCCTGACTCTTGTCAAAAAAAAAGGGCAAAAATTGAAATTTATTCTCAAAAGTGACTACCAAACCAGCAGATGCACTCAGGCTGCATAAGGTCACAAGTGGTCTTCAGTAAAGGTTTAATTTCCAGTATAAAACAGTAATGCCATTTTTAAAACAAAACCTACAGGCAGAGGAAAATATTACATCTTAACAAAAAAGATTTATTCTGACTAAACAAAATGTACAATGTTTCCCAAATGACAGTGAGTTTTCATGACTCTGAAGTCTGCAGGTCCACTGAGTAACTCCATCACTTCTTACCCTGGAGTTTGATCAAACTACTTTTTGCCAGACTTCTTTATTCCACCACTGGCTGCCAAAAGAAACAACACAACTGGTTAGACAACTGCTAAGATCTTAGCTACAAATTTAGTTCCTCGTAAAGTCAAAACCCCACTAGACTGCCTGTACAACTCAGATGCTCACTGGTAAATTGTTTTTGCATGTGTTACAGTGTTTGTGATCTCACACACTTTTACTCTGAATGAATAATTTATCATTAGAAACAGAGTTTCTCCTGGAACCAAATAAGCCCCACAAATCTATAACAGAACAAAATATTTCAACAATTCATTTGTTCCTCCGTGGACACCCTCCATTGTTTTATTTCTTATACAGCAGGAGTATAGTTTGGTGAAATCAAATTCAAGGCTAAGGGAATAAAAGCATCGGTATCCTTAAGCAACTGGAGCCCCCAGTTGGAATCAGAGCTCTAAAGAAGCAGGTACTGGAATTATGAGAATTCCAGTTCTTGGGAATTATCTGTTCTCTGCAGTCCCTGTTATTGAAGAGACTGAAGCAGAGGGAAAGAACACAACACATTAACACAGCAACAAGTGCGGCATTTTTTGTAAATGCTGTTTTTTTACAGCATGTGTCATGTACGACCAGTGGAAAGGAAAAAAGAATAGCAAGGCTACAGCAAGATAGGCTGCAAGGGCTGACAGTCAACAGCAGACTTTGCACTGCGATATGATTCTAACAGCGTTGCCTTGCTGAGGCTCTTGGGAGTAATCTATCCCTCCCACAATAACATAATAATCACTATCTGCTTTGGCAAGCATTGGACGAGATCCAGGCGACTGAAATTCAGTCTAGAAAAAGGCAGAGTAATAATGTCAGGAAAGAACTATGAAGAAATCTGTAAGCCGAAGCACCCTGTGCAGAACAAGTTTAGGATGATAAGGACACAGAAGAGAGGCTCCCTGAATTGCTTTGCATTGGTCTGTAACACCAAAGACATTCCGAGTCCCACACTCAGCACATTTTTGTACGCAGATAAATCAGAGGAGCTAGATCAATTTGAGATAAGTAAACAAGAAACATCCCAAGTCAGTGTGACTCTCTCCCAAGAGCACTGACAAGCTCTAGTGTGAAAATGCAGAACTGCTGGCTAAGATTCTGAAATGATAATTATAATTACAGCCACTATGTCAGAGGACTCGGAGAATGCCAGCACAGATCCCAGATATAGAAAGGGTTCTGTGAAGAACTGGGGACTATAGACCAGCGAGTCTGACCTTGATCTCTTGAGACGATAATAGAGTCTGTAACAAAGCAAATGGATAAACACACTCTTGTGGAAGTTAACAGGACTCCTGTAAAAAGTAAATCTTTCCTCACTGACCTACTGTAACTCTGAGGTTATCATTAAAAGTATGGATAAAGTGAACCCAGGGGATGTCACCTTTTCAAACTGCCTCTGACAAGATTCCATGCCAAAGGTTGTTAGTGAAACTAAATTACTATGGGATTACTGGAAAGGTCTTTCTGGGACCTTTCAAGCCTGACAGCTTGCTAAAGAATAGGCAGCAAAGTGTGAAGCTTAATGGTCTTCACAGAAAAGTGACTGGTCACGTTAATGGACCACAGGTCAAAAACACCTAGAGAGAATAGGCAGGGAGCACCCTGTAACACCCCTGAACCCATTATGCAAATGCCAGAGGAGTACAAAGCGAGTGCACAAACTCACATTAACATTATCTCCTGCTATCACTGAGGCAAAGAGTAGGCTTGATGCACCCTCAGGATGCACCCTGCACACCTTCTTCTGTGACACAGCATACTTCACAGTCACTTCGGCAAAAGGGTTGAAGCCAGACTGATTTCTAGTCACAAGGTTTTCTTTTGCCAGGGATCTACTGCTCTTGAAGAAATTCATCCTCTAAGAGAACAAGTACTGGATCTGTTAAACTTTCAGGACTGTGGCAAAGCCTACATGTAATGTATCTGGAAAGAAAAGGATGGTATGCTAAAATAAGAGTGGAAATATCTCTGCACCATCCCACCAGAACAGGTTAGCGTGCCAGACACACTGTTATACCTGCTAAACCAGAACCTGCATCTGTAATTTGGGGGTGAAATTGCATAGTGAAACAAGACCAAAAAAAAGCCTCTATTTGTTACTTATTGTCTCACCTGCCATCACCTTCCTGGTATATGTTAAATTACCTAGGGGTACATGCCCTTTTTTGTTTGTCAAGCAAAAACATTAAATTTTTAAAGCCAGCAAGCCCTCAATTTCTCCTATCAGTATGGCACCTCACTTACTGAGGGGCCCTTTTCCAGCAGCCTTTGCTTTCATCTCCTCAAGTTTCTTTTGCTCCTCCTTCTGCTTTTGTTTAAATGCCAGATCCGTCTAAAGAAAAGAACAACAGTGTTTGTTAACATCTCCTCCCCCAAAAAAATTCAAAAACAACTGACAAGCAATGAGAAACAAACGTAACATTCTAACAGCAATAAAAACCTGACTGAACTGATGCAAGACAGCTGAATACTAATAAATATGCAAAACCTTGCAGAACTACGATAGTTTTTTTTTGTGGTACCAGAACTCATTGACTAAACTCTTAACTTTGTTTGTTTGATCTTTCTGAAATTAAACAAGTGTAGTTTCCCATGGCATAATCTCATTCTGCCCTCTGAATGACAGACATTTGCACTAAACCCATTCATTAATATGCCACCAGTGATACTGGGAGCCTAGTGCACAAGTGCTGTCTAACAATAAAACTTGGATTATATAAGATGTAGGAAAAAAAAGGTTGCTTTTACCTAAAAAAATGCATCATTTCAAAAAAATTCTTCCACACATATGCCACTATGTTTGCTGGGTTTAATACATTTGTATTAGTTCCAAGAAATCTAATGAGACCACTGGCAAATCATGCAGGCAGGGCAGCTGTTGAGCCTCCCTGCTAGAACAGCCTCCAGAATTCCAGAGAGCTCCGATACTCTATCCCTTAGATACATATTCCTCACAGACATCAAGGCTGAAAGGGACCACGGTCTTTTTCCTGGCACTCAGAATTTTGGAGTAATTTAAACTGAGGACCCTGGCAACTGAGATTCTGTAGATTCTTCACCAATCGACTTAACTACCTTTGTAACTGGAAAGCTTTGCTCTTCTTTAAGTTAAAGCTTCCCTTGCTGCAATGTAAGCCTATTACCTCCCCTGTGTACCCCACACAGAACAGAATATTCTGTTTTCCAGGTTCTCCATTGATTTTTTTTTCCCTGTAGACTAATGTGTCCTTCCTAGTAAGCCAGTCCCTCCCATTTATCCACTTTTGTGTTTGTTTTTTTTCTTGTAATGTGTTGCCCCCATGTGCTTGCAGTACTGCAGCCCTGAGAGAAGGATAAATATTATTACATCATGTTTGACACGCAAGATTTTGTGATTATTCTTACCAAAGAAAGGGACTTGGCATACATGCTTAATCAAATTAATCTATTTTTTCAAACTTTCACCAATTTGTTAAGATTACTTAGACCACTACTCTTGTCCTTTTACACTCTGCGGCCCCTCCAAATTTTGTTTTCCACAAAGATAATAACCCATATTGTCAATAGTTAGTCAACCAGCCAACCAAGGCACTCATCAAAATATTACTTAGCCTCTGATCAAAGACAGAAATCTTGCAAAACCCCCACTCGCTGTCCTTGCAGTCAGGCAGTAAACTGTTAGTAATTGTTTTAAGAGCGTGGCGTTCCAGCAAGCTGCATGCTCACCTTCCACCACCTTTTTTGAGACTGTTAACACGAGTCAGCATCAAGAGCCTCGTCCCTACTGTTTTTCTGCTCACACACAGTGCACTGCCCTCCTACAGAACACAATTTCCTTTGCTGGCCGCAGGTTTACTAAAATCCATCACTAGTACCTCATCTATTTAAACTATTCGATAATCCAGCGTTTCTGTATCTTGTCCTAGGTTCTCATGACTGCGTTAATTCATTAGACTCCGATCCTTTGGCGAGGACATTCCCTGGTCCCGGATTCCTCCCTAGACCAGCACTGCTGCCCTTTCCTTGGACGCAGATGGGATGTCAGCAGAAAAAAAAAACCAACCGGGCAACGCGGCGGCAGGCAGCGCATCACCTCCTGGCCCCTCACCGCCGTGAGTTTTACCGTCAGAACGACGCTTCGAAAAATGTGATGTTTCATAAAACGTGTATTGCTACGCAAAGCTGAGCTGCGGGGTAATGTGAAGCCGGAAAACTGCCCCGCCACGGGCAGGGGCCGCGGCCCGGGGCAAAGCCCAGCGGGGCAGGCCCAGTGCCGCAGCCCCCCCGCCGCCCCCGGGGCCTGCCCGCCGCCCTACCTCGTCCAGGTCCTTCGTCTGCTTCTTCGGCTGCTTCAGCGGCTTCTTCTTGCCGCCTGCAAAGACAGAGGAGGCAGTGAGGCCCGCGGAGGGAGCGACGGGCGGCGCCGGGGGCCCCGGGCCCGGCCTTACCTTCTCGGCCCGACATGGTGCCCGCTCCGCTCGGCTCCGCCGCGCCGCCCCTGGCCCGAGAGTGCGCCTACACGGGCTCGCGCCGCTGGGCAGCTGCTTCCGCTTGGCCCCGCGCGGCCGCCGTAGCGCTTCCGCCGCCGCTTCCGCCTCCGGCGGCGGGCAGGGCCCCGGGCAGGTAGGAGGTGCTGCCGGGGCCGGCTGGGGCGCGGAGGCCGGCCGCCCCGGCGGGCTCCTTGGGGAGGGATTCCCGGTGGGGAAGGAGCGGCCTGGCCCGGCCGGGAGTTCCGGCCGCGGCCTAGGCGAGGGCTGGCGGTGGGAGCCCCCGAGGCGGCTGCTCCCACCCGCGGGTCGCCTTGTGTGGCTGAGCTGAGAGCGGCGCTGCTGCCCGGGGCTCCTGGAGGCGGTGGCGGTCTCGCCGTGCCGGTCCGTAGGGTGCTGAGCGCTGGCCAGTAGGTCTGTGCGCGGTGCAAGGGCCCCTCCGACAAGAAAAGGGTCGGTCATTTGGAGAAAACAGGCTCTCGAGCGTGAAAAAGAGAGTTGGGAATGTAGGGGCCTGTCGGAAATTCTGGGGTTTGGGAGAGACAAAAGAGACTGCTGCAAAATAAGATAGGACCCCTAAGAACAAATCTTATTTGCCATCAGTGCCCGGTGTGTGTAGCAACTGGGGTGTAAACCTTTTGAAAGAAGATTTGTCAATAGCTGCAGGCAGACGAAACTCATTTTCTTACAAGGGAAGGAAGAGAGACAAGGCGTGTTATCTCAGATGAAGCTTTCATAACTGTCGTAGGTCCTGTTAGTTCAGGCTGAGATTACTTTCTTTGCAGCTTGCTTGCAGCTGTCTACGCAGAAATTCCTCTAAAAATCTCGACTTTCTGTCTTTGCTATACTGTCTCAGTAGCCTGAAAAATTGGTAAAACTTCATGTAGTGGTGCAATTAAAAGGGGGAAGTCTTGCAGTCAAGAAAGGACAAAGTTAAGGTGAAGTTTTAGAACATGGCCTGCAGCATGGAGTAGATGTAACAGTAAGACGTATGAGTGATGCTGGAAGGAGAGGGAACTTCATTTCCATGCTCNTTAGACTCCGATCCTTTGGCGAGGACATTCCCTGGTCCCGGATTCCTCCCTAGACCAGCACTGCTGCCCTTTCCTTGGACGCAGATGGGATGTCAGCAGAAAAAAAAAACCAACCGGGCAACGCGGCGGCAGGCAGCGCATCACCTCCTGGCCCCTCACCGCCGTGAGTTTTACCGTCAGAACGACGCTTCGAAAAATGTGATGTTTCATAAAACGTGTATTGCTACGCAAAGCTGAGCTGCGGGGTAATGTGAAGCCGGAAAACTGCCCCGCCACGGGCAGGGGCCGCGGCCCGGGGCAAAGCCCAGCGGGGCAGGCCCAGTGCCGCAGCCCCCCCGCCGCCCCCGGGGCCCGCCCGCCGNCGGGGCCGGCTGGGGCGCGGAGGCCGGCCGCCCCGGCGGGCTCCTTGGGGAGGGATTCCCGGTGGGGAAGGAGCGGCCTGGCCCGGCCGGGAGTTCCGGCCGCGGCCTAGGCGAGGGCTGGCGGTGGGAGCCCCCGAGGCGGCTGCTCCCACCCGCGGGTCGCCTTGTGTGGCTGAGCTGAGAGCGGCGCTGCTGCCCGGGGCTCCTGGAGGCGGTGGCGGTCTCGCCGTGCCGGTCCGTAGGGTGCTGAGCGCTGGCCAGTAGGTCTGTGCGCGGTGCAAGGGCCCCTCCGACAAGAAAAGGGTCGGTCATTTGGAGAAAACAGGCTCTCGAGCGTGAAAAAGAGAGTTGGGAATGTAGGGGCCTGTCGGAAATTCTGGGGTTTGGGAGAGACAAAAGAGACTGCTGCAAAATAAGATAGGACCCCAAAGAACGAATCTTATTTGCCATCAGTGCCCGGTGTGTGTAGCAACTGGGGTGTAAACCTTTTGAAAGAAGATTTGTCAATAGCTGCAGGCAGACGAAACTCATTTTCTTACAAGGGAAGGAAGAGAGACAAGGCGTGTTATCTCAGATGAAGCTTTCATAACTGTCGTAGGTCCTGTTAGTTCAGGCTGAGATTACTTTCTTTGCAGCTTGCTTGCAGCTGTCTACGCAGAAATTCCTCTAAAAATCTCGACTTTCTGTCTTTGCTATACTGTCTCAGTAGCCTGAAAAATTGGTAAAACTTCATGTAGTGGTGCAATTAAAAGGGGGAAGTCTTGCAGTCGAGAAAGGACAAAGTTGAGGTGAAGTTTTAGAACGTGGCCTGCAGCATGGAGTAGATGTAACAGTAAGACGTATGAGTGATGCTGGAAGGAGAACTTCATTTCCATGCTCTTGTGCTTTTGATCTACTATTTTATTATGCATCTATATAAAGCAACTAGTAAGATTTTCACAGTGCTCTTTGGTGTCATTACTATTTGTTAGAATATGTAACAGGGAGTGAACCTGTGGTGTTCAGAATCAGTAGCCAGCTAAAAGCTGATCAAAAATGTCTTCCAGTAGGAAGAATCCTTTCCTGGAGATGCCTGTATTTGTGCATATATGATGTCATTAGCCACCTAAAATTAATATGGAAAAGTATTTTAAAATATTTTTTTAAATGTGTAGCAACGACCAAGCTTTCTCAATAATCCATGTTTTTGTATTAGCCAAAACCTAATATAGTCATACTCAAAATTCATATAAAACCTTATATGAAAGTTTTCCTGTTTACAGTTTTTAGAGGAAGGTGCTCATTAGAAAATTGAGAACTTATTTACAACTTAATAGACAATAAACTGTAACTCGCAGTCTGCTTTGCAGTGTCAACAAGAATTTTAAGCTCATTTTAAAATGCAGCCCCAGCTGTACATTCACTGCCTGATAGTTTTCTGATCTTGTGGCTCTTCCTTATGTTTTAGTTTTGTAGGCAGTCTCATGAAAATACTTGTTGTTTACAGTCTTCAATACCTTGTGTATCTGTGCAGTGTAAGACAAAGGGAATGGTCAAGCCCCACTTCTTTTCTTATCAAGATTTTCTTCCTCTCTCTTTTTTCCTTTTCTGTTCTTTTGCAGAATTGTTAGTACCTGTGACGGGGTACACCAAACTCAAGTGTGAAAGCACAAGGCAAAATTTCATATGGCAATCACTTCTGTGCTGAACATTAAATTTCTCTGAAGCTACTCCTGCTGGTACTGGATCTGCACATGATCACTTCACACAGTGAGTGAATTAGCAATCAGGAAGCATGGTGGGAGTACTTACTAACAGTAGAAAAGCAGGAATCCGTGGCAGAATTGCCCTTTGCTGAAAATTGTGGAAAGTTCTCTGTGTAAGCCATTTTTGGATTTTATTTGGTTTGGTACACCTGTGGTTTTAAGAGGTATTAATCAGCTGCACTTCAATAACTTTTCTTTTTCTTCTTCATCCGTGTAGCACTTTTATTCAGTGATTAAATTCAAGACACGGGGCCAATGAAGTATAAGTCCAGTGTGTCCTCGGTGTCCTGTGGTCTGCAGTATCACCATTCTTTGATAAAGTGGAGTCCAAAAATGAATTTACACGTAGTGCGGGCTTACTGCTCATCAGCACCTAAGAGGCCTGAAGCCAAGTCTGCGGTAGAAATGGCCGTGGGTCTTCTTCATCGGCTGACGGAAGCTGGGACCGTTCTGGGTAGAAACTCCCTTCAAAAAATGTCTGCAACGTGCAAGAGTTGGTGGGACAGATATGAAGAGTTTGTTGGAATCAATGAAGTTCGAGAGGCTCAGGGAAAAGTGACGGAGGTAAACATGGAGATAAAATGGAAATGTAAAAATTATGAGTTAAGCTATATGAAGTATAAACACTGGCTGCAAGGCAAAAAGGAGCCTCCAAGGAGAATTGTGTCTTTTTTTCTGCTTTAACTGTCCGTGCATGTACTGTGTACTAACTGTGTGTTTGTAAATATGGCTTATCCCTAGAGTGAAATGGGGTATGGTTTGTTTTGTTGGATTTTTTTTGTTTAAAAAAAAAAAAATCATATCATTAGTAATTTAGATCTGTCTGGTAATAAGTCTCTAAAATTAATAATCTTTCTTCCCAGGCTGAAAATGTCTTTATGATAGCTCGAGGGATAGTACGAGAGGCTCGTGAAAATGTCGAAGCCCAACAAATTAAACTGAAGGAAATTCGAGACCGCTTAGACAGGGTCTCTCGGGATGACACCCAGTATTTAGAACTGGCTACTCTGGAACACAGGTTGCTGCAGGTAATTTGTTGGTACTTGAGCACTGGCAAATATGAAAATTTGTGTGCTTTGCTTCTGTCACTAGTGACTGTTTGCAAATGCAGTTCAGTTCTGAAGTCAATTTCTGTTGATACTCGGTTTAGTTTATTATAGATTATTTTCTCTGCTATGCAAATTGTATATGTTAATGCTAAAATTGGGCAGCAAATTTGGAGAAGAAAGCTGAAGATAGGGAGCCTAGGAAGGTGAGTCGTTCCTGATGACCCTTTACTTTCTCAGGTTTGACTTCAACTTAAGTCAATGAGACATCATTTTGATTAATAAAGAAAATCCCACATTAAAAGGAAAATTTCTGAAACAGAAGTAATACATGTTCTTAATTTCCATTCCTTCATCTGCACTGTGGTTTTGGGGAGGGTTGGGGTTTTTTCAGTATAGAGTCTATAGCTTCATATTATACCTCCTCCCTTCAAATCACTGTATTTCTTGCAGGAAGAGAAGAGGTACCGAGCTGCGTATTTAAATGCAGAAGAATCTGAGAGAGAAAAATTCTCTCTCTTCTCTGCAGCTGTCAGGGAAAGCCATGAGAAAGAGCGAACAAGAGCTGAAAAAACGAAGAACTGGTCTATTATCGGTTCTGTACTGGGAGCCATTATAGGTGTTCTTGGTTCCACCTACGTTAATCGAGTGAGGCTGCAGGAATTGAAAGTCTTGGTGCTTGAAGCACAGAGGGGCCCAATAAATTTGCAAGAAGCCATCAAAGAGCAGGCGTCCAGCTATTACCTACAGCAGAAGGATCTCAGTGACGTCATAGCAGACCTGAAAAATGTGCTGCAAACAAGGACATCACAGGAAATAAAAGAGGGCGCTGTGTTCCCTAGAGAAGACAGGAGTGACTCCATAAAAATAGATTCTCTTTTGATTCCTTTAAACGAACAGCTAAACTACATCAAACAAGTCAGTTCATGTCTAGGGAGTTTACAACAGCAGTTCACCAGTGTCCAGGAAAGTATAGCGCAAATGATTTCTGAGGTGCAGAGTGTTAAAGTTGCTGTTCATTCCAGACCTGCAGAAAGAGCGATGCCAAGGTCTTCAGTGGAGGGTAAGGGCCAGGCTTCTGCCGTGAGAGATGTGATTTTAGAGTTGTGTGATACCGAGCAGAGACTGGAAACACAAATCAAGAGAAATTCTATTTACAGCACTGCGGTGACATGTGCTATGTTTGCTGTTACTCTGCCAGTACTCTATATTATACTTAAAGGGACCTGATCTCTAATTAATTGCCACAATTTATGAGATTAATAAAAGTAAACTTGCACTCTAAGCACTTAGAGTACAAGTCCAAATTAAGTTGCATTAGCATTTCTCCTTGTGCTTTCTCCTGTATGTTTGGAAAACTTGCAAAGATTTAGTCCAGCTACTGTAGGCTCCATGTTAACAATCTTTGTCATGCATTGTGCTTTTAACTCCTCGAGCAAAGGAAATTCCACAGTTTCATCTGTTGATTTCATTTGCTGCTTCACTCTTTTACTGTCCAGTCTTGTATACTATGCGGGTCAGTGACTTCAACTCTGGAGCTGTATTTGTGATTTTGTGTTCAAATGATTCTTTGAATCTGTCATTAATCAAAGTGCTTCATGTATAATCCTTTATAATTTTTCTCTTGATTTCTTCATAGTTTTGCAATTTGTCCATACGCAAAACATTACCGGTCATTTTACCAAACAGATAGAAATATTTACCCTGGAGTGGGTTTTTTTGTTGTTGTTGTGGGTTTTTTTTAATTTATTTTTAATTCTAGATACAGTGACTTGCAATATGTCAAAGAGCAGGGGCCATGTAGATGAGGATTGAAGTTACCATGATACCGCATGGCTGTACAGCCAGATGATGCGTTTAAAATAGGTGTAAGTTACACGTGGTAACTTTTTCCTAGAACAGTTTATCATGAAGTATCCAAAACCATTTCTGGAGCTTTAGCTATTTCTTACTGATGGCTCCACAGCCTTAAAGGCTTACAGGCAGGGAAAAAAGGTTCAGATACAGAGATGAATTAAGTGTGATGATGTTTATTCTGCAAATGCAAGCCCATCGTCCTTTCTCTACACATTTCTTAACTCATCATTCCCCAGCTATTTTGTGGAGCAATCACTTTCTTATCCTTACTGGTATCTCACTGGAACTATCTCTGGTTTTTATTCTTTTTTCAGTTTTGTCATGTCTGGAAATTGAAATGCTACTCTACAGCAGGTGCTTTTAAGCCAGTATGTTAATTATAACAGTGTTATGCAAACTACTCCGAAATAATATTGGGAAAAAAGTGAAAGGTCCAGCTGCCTGTTTTTCCTGGAAGGCTGAAGAATGGCTGATTGAGGAAAATGCTTGTCTGAACAGCTCAACAGCAGTAGCTGTGTGTGGCCTAACACAAAGTTGTTATCGCTGTGATAGGAAATAGTTTTCACCCTGTGATAGCAGCAGATAAGCAAATCAGATGTGGAATTCCCGCTCTGTGAGCACATCTGTGGAACCTCTGCAGAGAAAGGAGTGACAAGATCACTTCATGGTGTAATGCCTTTGTGTAAGCACTTCAGAATGACTAAGTTGTGTTCAGGATACAGTCTGCTATGGGTCATTTTTTTCTATCAGCTCTTCTCTAGTTTCTTCTGCCCAGTAACCATATTAAAAGAGCCTGAGGTTTTGATTATAAGCGTCTAAGATTTTAAGGTCTTTGGGACAGAAACATTTGCTCTATGAAGCACCGAGTTCATTTCGTGTCACTATTGTAGCATGATTGAATAAACAATATTAGGAAAGATCAGTGATGATTCACTGCTTGTAAAGGAGATGAAGCATGCAAAGGTGGTTTTGGGAAGGACCACTGCTGATTTATATATTGATAGTTTGGAGTGTAAAGTGAATGAAAACCATTTGTCAGGGAACCTGATCTGATGGCTTGAGAGCTGGGATAACAATTCCCCTACGCTTAGCTGCATCAAGAAGTCTACATACAGATTAAGAGAATTTTTCACATCTGTAATATTTCAGTTTTTAATTTCACAAATGTTTTTACAGGTTATACTTCTTGCAGGAGCTTGATGAAAATGAGAGACAAGTGTGTAATTAAAGGGGAAGAGCTGTACCGTGGTTCTATTTGTAATTTGCTGGCACTAGTCGCAGAATTTTGTTCAGAGTTTTTTTTTTTTTTTCTCCTTCAGTTTAACTACATAAAGTTAGGCCCCCTTATTTTGTAAGTGGCTGGATTCTAGATATTCAGCATCACTGAAAGGCATGGATTACATATACATGAGCCTAGTTTTAAAATGCTGCATGGTAGGCAGCTAAACTTGAAAGGCAGAGCAACACTCGCTGAATTGTACTTGGTGGCATCAAAAATGGGTAGAGGTCCAAGGCTAAACTTGTATACAATAAATAAGAGAATAAAAAAAATGGATTGTTTATTGTTCTAGAGAGATCTGCTTTCTACCCACGTAAAGAAGGTATGATCATAGGTAGCTTTAACATCACCTAGAGTTACGGGAAGAAAAAGTCACTGAGAACAGTGGCAAATAAATCTGTGATGAATGAGACTGAAATAAACAGCCTAGAATTTGAGAAGAGCTGGATGGTGTGATATATACTGCGATGAAAATAACTGGATCTTGTCCTTTGTAGGGAGTTTTGAGGATCCAGGAGTAGGTTCTGTGTGCAGTGTCCCACAGCCGGCAGAACTCGCTGTTACAAGTGATCGCTGTGGTTCTCTTGTTTCTGCTCTTCCTTCCTAAATCCTCGTATGTGAAGTGACAGCAGAATAATTTCAATTAGGGGAAAAAAAAAACCTTGTAATTAACTATGCCTATACCATAATTAGATTTGTACGTTCCCTTAATCCTCGATTAAT
>VZTO01008140.1:5544-63872 GCA_013400615.1 Syrrhaptes paradoxus | reverse complement strand
ACAGAGGACTTGTTTTCGCTGCTAATATTTTTTTTTTTTTTAGCCAAGTAGTAACTAAGACATCTGAGCTATTTTGAGGCTGCGGGAAGCAATTTCTGTCTCCTTTTTCTTAACTAGAAGTGAGTACTGCCTCCTGATGCTTGGAGGTGACAAAAGAAAAACCAAATGGTGACAGTTGAGGTGGATTTGATTTTTAAAAATTGAATCAATTTTAAAATTATTTCTAATATCCTGAATTTCATGTTAGAATTTCCCTTTCAAATCCTGCCTGCCACCCCCAAGAAAGAAATGGGGGGCGAAAACGAAGTAGAAAAGAACGTTGTGTTGGCATGATCTGATAGGAAGGGTTTTGGATGCTGATCAAAATGTGAGGTGAATCTTCAAATGATGCAGATCCTGAGGAAATTCCCAGATGCCAGGCTGTAGTTATTTGCTTCCAGTATAAACACTGCAAAGCACTGTGAAGAACGCTTCTCCCGTGCCTGGCAAACGTGTGAGACTTCGCATTGCTCTCTGGCTTTGAAGTTGAACTGGAGAACAGCGTGGAACTGGTGGGTTGAGTTTCCCCAGCCTCTGCTCTGCACCAGTGCTGCTGTTCTCAGGATTCCTGAACCTTTGCAGCTACTCCCTTTTAGGAAACGATAATTCCTTTCCCTTCTTGAAGTATCTGAACAGTGTCATTTTATCTTGCTACTTGTATCTGTTCCTGTTCTAGCTCCTAGGGAAAGTCTGTTGTCCCCGTGTCGGGGGGCTGTAGGTGGGTCTCTGTCCTGGGGGGGGGTAGCAAGGCTGGTTCTGTCCTGGGGGCTGGGGTTTCGGAGCTGTGGGACCTCTTGCTCCAAGTACCCACCTGGAGTCTTTGCTGAGCCATCGGGATGCACAGCTGCGAGGTATTAACTGCACGGATTGCTGTTGCTAACGAGCTTTGAGCTGCGGAGAATTTCAAGTCATCACCATTCTCATTCTCTTTTGCACTTTTCCTTAATTCTGAATTTAAAGGCAGTGCTGCCTTTGAAGCTTCTGGGTTTCAGTGAAAAAACCACACATGTCAGCTTCTCTCTCGGCAGAAAGCAGCATCGCTTGTCAGCTGCGTTGCGATGACAGGCTTCATCCTGCTGCTGAAGTTATCGCGAGGGGAATGCCGTCTGTCCTGTGTCCTGCCCTCCCCTGCAGCTCTGCCCTGGCAGCAGAGGAGTTGTGCCTGGGACTGTGCAGGTGGGGGAAGTTTGTTGGATTCCAGCATTTGCCTATGCTGATGAAACTAGTTTTCTGACTAAATTGCATGTCAGTCTATAAACAGAATGGGTATGTTTGACATCTCGCCCTATTATAATAATGTTGAAAATTACTACATAGAAGTAGTGTTTTCAGCTTCAGGTTTCCGCCCATTTATGCCTATTTCCAAATCACTTTTGTTTCAATCTCTGTTCCTTTAGCTCTCCTATCCCACAGCATTTCATGCTCCCTGTTCTCTGGGTGGAGTTACCTTAGGAACCGGAGCACAGCCTGTGTTCGTCCCTTTGGTCCTGGTCCGCTCTTGGAATCCCTCTGTGGCTTACATGGGGCCATGCCCCCATCCTCCTGTGGGTGACGGAGGATTTTCTGGGCTCTCTCACCTCCATAGAGAAATGCCAAACCTCTGTCGACAGCTGGAGCAAATGCTGGAGAATCTCCTCCGGACGGTGCCCTGGGAGTGCTCTGTGCTCAGCTGCAAGTCCTTCCGACAACACAAACCTAAAGCAGAGGGACCAGAGAGACGCCCCTCTCTGTCAGAGCAGAATTTTTCAGAAATAATGTTCTCCCTGGAGGTGGTGTAGGGTTTTGGACAGCTTGGAGTTAATGGCCTTGAAGCAGCTTTCCCTTTAGCACTTCCAGTTTTGATCCCAGGAGTTTTTTTGGGTTTTGTTTTGTTTTTTTTTTTTGCGTCAGGCTGACCTTCTTAAAATGCTGGAGAGAGCAATTCTGTTAGTGAATTACCAAAGAGTAAATTATCATGTCTGAGAGCGTTTCGGTAACTCTTGTGGGATCGTGTCTGCTGTCTGCCGTGCGCTAGTCGTGAGCTCTTCTCACCTGTCCTACGCTGTCTCCTACCTGCAGTGCAGCCAAAAAATGGATGTGCTGGAGAGCTGTGGTGCAAAAGCAGTTCCTGGACTTAGGAATCCCACCGCCATCGGTGCTTTGATCTCTGTTTGCTGCTCGACTTCTTGCATACAGATGGCAGTCCATTATGGACTGGCTCTGCACAAGAGAACGGTAAATCGGGCGTGCAGCTGAATCCATCGCCGCTGTGGGAGAGAAGCAGTAACCAGGGGCTCTGTTTATTTGCCAACTTTTTTTTTTGTCTAGTTTAGCGTTATTGAGAGAAATTGGTGAAACGAGACTGCAGAAATGTTGCAGGACCTAGGGAGACTAAGGCATTGGTGAATTTATATTCTGATTTTTTCGCTTAGCTGAAATGTGTTTTGGATTGCGTTTCGTGCCAGCCTGCAACTGTTTGAGAGATTTAAGGCGAAGATCGCCAGGGGTTTTGCTTCTTGGTGTGCGTGTCAGCACAGCTTTCCCATGGCTGCGATGGAGAGGTGTGGTTCCCCCGCAGGACTGTGCCTCCTGGGGGATGCTATCGCTGGGACGGGCACCACTGACTCTCTCCCTGTTTGTTTCCTTGATCTCGATTTTTCCTGATTTTTGGGGATTTGTAACCACTAAGTGTTCTCCAGATGTGTGACAGCCTACAGAGGTGCGTGGGCAATGACAAAATGGCCCTGGGTGCTTGCTTGTCACCTTGGTGGCACAGGCAAAGTGTGAACTGAAGGCAGAACATCCCTGCGGCACCGCCGTCCCGGGTGGCTCCACGTGCCGAGCTCCCCGGCCACGGGCAGTTGGAGTCCCGGTGCTGGAGCGTCTGGTTGTGCTCTGTGCCCACTGCTGCGATGATGTGGAGCTAAAGAAAAACAAGGGGTGGGGTAGAGCAGCCGCCCTACAAGTGCTCTTCTTGTTCTCTGCCCAGCCGAGAGGGCAGCTACCTGCAGGGTTGCTCTGCACGGCAGCGGGGACGGGGAGCAGGGGCTGTGTGCTGGCAGCGTGGCACATGAGCAGCCTGCTTTGCTTTTTCTGGGCTTGGGACAGTCGAGGCTCTGTCCCCAAGTCACCGTGGCCCCTTCCTTCTCAACACTGAGCTGGTCTGCAGGGGGGTGAAAGCCGGTGTCAGCAGCCCCGGTAACAAGCTCAGCCGAGCGCCACAAACCTAAAGGCTGCTGGGGTGCTTCTGGCAGTCACGCTCTCCTGCTCGTTGTGTTTTAAAGCTGTTCCCGTGTGTTGTAGTCACAGTACTGGGTTCTGGATGTGTGAACCTTGTAAATGCATTTTCTGTCCACAAAACACAGAAGCCCTGCTTGCCGTCAGTGGTCTTGCAAATCATTGTTCTGTTTCATTGCGATGTGGAGGGCTGGACCTACAGGGTGGTGGCATCATGAAGCTTTCCTTAACGATACCAGCCACTGTTCATAATGGATAACTAGGCTTCTAGTTCTAGAGCTGTCTCTGAAGTCTGAAAAAAGGTTGTAAAGAGTAGACAAGCTGATGGCTGCAGGCTGACATTATTTTGGAGCCAACCATCCAAATACATCTCCAGCCCCCCACCATTGCAGACCTGCTACAGCAGCAGCTTTTGCGGTGGATCTGTGAATGCCAAACTCGTTAGCTGCAGACAAATAACATCTAAAGAGTGTTTACCTCCCGGGTGATGGCAGTGATGGGCGTCCTGCTGGGAGGGACTCATACACGGGTGTTCTGCTTGCACAGCCCCAAGAAACCTGAACGTTTCGGGTGAGGTGGGTGTGCGGTTTGATGCCCTGTTGCTGGTCGAGGGTTTGTGTCGGTGGCTGGCGCGGGTGCAGCAGGATGCAGGTCCGAGGATGCTGCTGCGCTGAGCAAAGCTGTCACAGGAGAATGACCTGCTCTTGCAGCTCTGAGGTTTCATCCCTTTGCCTCTGTTGCCTCCTGAGTGTTTGAAAGCTGTCGGGCTACGCATCTGTTTACCTCCCTCCCAGTGTCATCCTAACGGGTGCCGCAGGGACAATTACAGGCTCCGTGTTCTCTGCAGGCTGCCAGAGCCTGTTGGATCATCCAAACGTAAATGACACCTGGCTGCTCAGCTCTAGGGTTGTCATCTGCATCCCCAAGTGCACCATGTAGGAAGTACCAGAAGGCACGATGTCCTAATGATGGAACCTTGCCCAAAATTCAATGTGCTTCTTTTAAGCAGGTAGGAATGATATGTGTGCAGTGATTCACAAGGGAAATGGTTTCATCCAATATAAACACGTGGAGCATCCTGGTTATTCCACTCTGTAATGAAGAATACATCTCAAAAACCTCTTTTCTCTACAGAGAAAGCCTTAAAATTTGTGCGTATGAAACTTTTATCTCTACTGGGAACTGTCCTCCGTGATGCTGGACTGATAGTCTGCAAATTGGTCCTGTCCCTTTGGCCTCTTCTGGACAGGAAGGTGAAAAGCCCAAGGGGAGGAAGGAGAATTGATCTTTTGAGAGCTGCAAGAAAAGAAAAGAAGTATTCCAGGACTTTCCATCGAAGGAAGCAAAACGCTTCCTTTTAAAATGAAGAGACTGTTTACATGTGTTAATTCCCTTTGTTTTTTGTGGGATGGAAAGGTCACTTTGTCTGTATCTAAGCTATGAAAAAATCAATGGTCTAATCGATTTCTAAAGTACATTTAGTCACAACGACTGCTGTGGTGTGGCTTTGGCTTTGGTGGGTGAAGGTGTCCCAAAGAGCGGTGAGAAAAGTCAAAGCAGAGCATCACTGCAAATAAACTTGGGGAATTTGTGGGGGAATTTTCTGTCCCATTCGCTATGTCCACAGGGTGTTGTGTTTTTTTTTTTCCTTTCCCCAGTCCCAGCTTCCTCCTGGTGTTCCTACTGAAAGAATAGATCCCAGAGAGCGGATCAACAAAAGCAGTCAGGCAGTTCACCGGGGCGGTCATGCATAAACATGAGCAGGCTTTCTGCTGTTAGAGCTAACGGGCAGCCTCCCCGCCACCGGTTTCTGTAGGCTGCATGTTCCTGCTGCTTGGAGCGATGCTGAGGGTCTTGTCCAAGAGGACTGTCCCTGATGCCCAGCCAGGTCCCGGTGTTCCCTGGCCGCTGGGCTGGGAGGTTCACAGTGGCAAGTCAGTTCCTTGCTTTGAAAATACGGAGTTAAGGACGGATAAAAGCCACGGGTCTCATTCTGCACTACTGCCTTGGAATTATTTTCTTCTGAGCGGTGGGCAGAGCCCTTCCTGCCACGGCACTGACCTGCACCCACACCTTGGTCTGTGCTCCTGCCCGCACACCGGGCGTAAGCTCTCTGCTGTTTGCAAACTGAAATGTGTGTTTGATGTAGATCACAAAACGAGGACTGTCCCTAAATGGCAATGCTGGTTGGGGGTGGACGTTCAGTGGGCTTCCTGCTAGAACAGAGGTGGTAGGAGATACTAGTCCTTGTGGTACGGAGTGCCTGGTTAACATCTACAGGGAATTGATGCTTTTTGTGCAGTGATCTTGAATAACTCGGGTCTTTGGGGAGATTGGAGATGGGTACTTACTGGTTTTGATGCATGCTTTAGANATTAAAAAAAAAAAAAGGCTAATGCATCTGAAATCATGGGTTACTGGGGATGTGTCGGAAAGTGGGGTTCCTAGTGCATGTCTTCTGTACTCCGTTCTGTACTCCGTGCTGTTCAGTGGTTCATCAGTATTCTGGAAATAAATCTCAATCCGCTGCTAATGTTGATTCAGCAGAGGAGCAGGCGATGCTAAGGGCAAATTCCAAACCATGGCTGGAAATGACAGGTCTGTTGGGAGCTTCTTGCTTGAAGATCCTGAATAGTATGTAAATCTTTGGCAGATGGGGTATCAGGTAGGGAAGCTTTTGGAGAAATGATTAAATGGTGACTAAGAAAGACACGAGCTCCTTGCTCTCGGTAGAGTCAGATAACTGACTGTTAGCCAACTGATGTCATCTTTGCAGCCTATGATTTCTTCCTGCGTTACGCTGTGAGACGGGTCTAGTGAAATACCGTCCGTTTGGTACAGGCAAGTCCATCTGTGAGCCAGCGACGCTGATCGTTCACCGATGGCGTGCTTCACCAGGGCAGGGACCCTGAAGAAAGGGGGAGGAGGTGGGAGGGATGACAATCAAACTGATATTAAAAAAAAAAGTTATAAGTTGTTCAAGCAGTCGAGAGACTGACAGGACTGGTCTGCTGGTTGCCAAAAAAGCAGTTGAGAGGTGGCTTGTTAAAGCACACGCATAACTGACTGTGAGGAGCTGCTCTTTGATCCGGCAGAGAAGGAATTAATGGCTCAAGGCAGAAGGCAAACAAATAAGAAATTAGACTGGCCGTGCTGCCAGGAAGAATGATAGAGCCACCGGAGCAAACGGCTAGGAGAGCGGTGAACTTGTGTTTTGACCTCCGACAGCCTCTCGCCCAGATGCCATAAACCACCGCGTGTCACAGCACCGCGGGATGGCTTCTGGGGAGGTGCGAGTGGCTGAACGGGAACGGCACCCGGAGTGGTCTCATCTTAAACGATGTGACTCTGCCCGGTCCTGCTGCAGTTGATTGCTCTTGTTCTGTGCTTTAGAAATTACCCCAAGACTCGTGCAGTTGTGTTCCTCATCGTTGGTTTTTTCCTCCCAAACATTGTTCATGTTTAAATGTTTTACGTAACGTCCGTGGTGCATCCTGGATATGAAGAGTCTTGTTCATGACAGAAGTGTCAACTTGAGGTTCGTCCTTCAGGCATCTCCTGAGAATGAAATCTTTATATTTCTCATGATATTTATTTCACCATCACGCTGATCTTTTTACATGACCTATCTCGTGGTACTTATTTTGCTGATTAAACTTTCTAGGAAAGTAGAGTTTTATTAAGCAGTTGGTGTATAAAACCACGTACCCCGAGGAACTGTGTTAAATTCCAACTTCATTTAAGTGATTTCTGTTATTTTCATTAATCTTCTCTTGTACTCAATGTGGAAATTCTGAACGAGGAGTAAATGTGATGAACGCTGTAGTTTAGCCTATGGGTGTTTCACAATAACTGGTGGTTGTTTAGGGGCTGAAAACTCTGGTTTTGTAAAGCCAAACCATTGAGCTCGTTAGTCTGATGATGTGTGAAGAAAGGCAGTGGGCTTTCCTGAATTTAAGCTAAACATCTAAGCTGAGACTGTTAATAAAGGGAAGAGCTGGGAGGGATGGAGAGCTTGCCATACCAAATACATTTTAAGATATCTCTGAGAAAAGAAGTTCGAAAACCAGACCTTGCTCTGCTCACTCCAGAAACCTGCAATTAGCAAATTATTAACCTAGTTGTGAATGGGTTAACTAACGTGGTACCTGTCCTGTTTGGCTTCTGATTGAGTGTATAAGAACCAACAGCAGCCGCCTCCGTGCTGTGCTGGATTGTGAACTCTGCTAATTAACACGTTCGTTTGGTATCGCTGCCGCCAAGCTTTGCGCGGAAGATCTTCGCTTTTCTTGGCCATATGGATGGGTGGGAATATCCACATCGTCCGATGGCTCTGTGCTCATTCATGTGTGATGCTTTGTGCTCTGTTTTTCCCAAGACATCTCATCAGGCTCGAGGCTGAACGGAGCCTTTTCGGAGAATCTTTAACTAAAAGGTCAAAATAAGCACAGAGCCTGGAGACAAGTCTTGCTGTCTGTCTCTCCCACCGCCCCCTCCTTTGTGTCTGTCCCTCTCCACACATACATATGTACGAGTCCTTCATTCAGCACATTCATCAGTGATTCCTTTCTTGAGACCCAGGGCTTCTGAGGCACTCGGGGTCTTCCCGAACAGCCCACAGCACCGCAGCCCGAATCTCTGCGGGTCTGTCTGTCGGGGGCTGGAGGGGATGATCTGTGGTGGGGGGGTCCTGGCACTCACCCCCCTATGAGTGCTGGCTTTCCACCATCGCTGGGCACCGCAGGCTGCCCCGTGTGTGTGTCTCAATTACCCATGAGTAGCCAGCCCAGGATTTCCCTTCAAGGCAGGATGGGGTCTGGTGGCTCTTCCAGGGAGTGGGGAGGAGAATGTGCCTTACGGTGATCTCAAAGCGAGGGCTCCAGGTGATGCTGCAGAAGCTGAAGACTTGGGATTGCGGCACAGATCGGGTCTGACCTAAGAGGGATTTGTTCACACTTATCCTGCGCTACCTCCCATCCGGGCGCTGAAGCTCCCCCGGGAACCCCTGCGGGACAGCAGAGCCATGGGAGATGCCGACTCTAGGTATTTATCCAGCTCTCCGTGTGCATCAGGAAGATGCCTTTGTTTTAGTAAATGTGATTTATTTTTAAGGTATTGATGGGCTTGTGCCTGTCGTAGGAGCATTTGAGGCAGCCAGCTCTTTCCTTCACTGTCATGGTTTCAGCCCTTCCTTGGCTACTCCCTTCCCTCGCTCGCCAAGTGCAACTGAAAACGAGGGACTGCAGCAGCCCATCTAGTTTTTGGTATGCAATCGAGCAAATGTTAGTGCTGGAAGTTGGACTCTTGGTGCTGTTTGGCTGGTAACATTAGCCTCTGTTGTTTCCTTGTGCAGCTTTTGAAAAAATACTGTTTTGCTTTCTGTGTTGGCCCATAACTGTATGCCAACCCACCTCATAATTCTTTTCAAAAATCCTTCATCAGGTCTTTTGCTGGTATGTAGTTTAAAAAGAAGAAAAAAAAACCCCAAACAACCCAAACACCTCCTTTTATCCCTGGAAACAGCAGTCGTCTTGTTCTGCTGAGCTGACTGCTGCTCATACTGATCCGTGCTGTTTCCTTTGTCTTCATTTATTTTAGAGTTAAGCTATAAGCTGTTTAAGACCCGGCTATTTTTATTCTGTACTTTTGCAGAATCTTTTACATGAGTCTCCTAAATACTAAAATAAATGCTCTTAAAGGCAAAACTACCATCCATGTCAGGGCCAAGATGGCAATTGCTCTAAAAATGAAGTTTTGTGGTTTTGCTGTGATCAAACATTTTTGGCAAGCGCAGAGGAATGAATGCCCAGGTCAGGGCTGGACTCACGGCCGTCTTCCGACTTGGAGTTGGATTTTGTCAGCCAGATGCCTTGTGATCTCCACCTTCTCTCCATCCCTCTTTTGACAGGAGCTGTGGGTGCTCGGCAGGGGCTCCCCAGCCGTGTTTGCTTTAGCTGGGGAGCTGTTTGCCTTCATTGCAGAATTCCAGCTCCCAGCTGCCCGGGAACCCTGGAGCGGTTGTTGATTTATTAGGGCATGGTGCGCCTGAGGAATGCCTTTGCTGAGGAGCTGGGAGAGATGGAAGGGATCCTGCCTGATGCGGCACGAAGCCACCTTGTTTCTCTTTACGGAGGAGCTAAGCAGGAATTCCCCAAAGCAAGGCAGGAGAAATAGCTCGCCCGGCCGACCGCTTTGGAGAGCGTCAAAGCACAACGTTGGTTCGGTTTCCCTGGCGCAGAATCCAGGAGGTGGACGATAGCTGCAATGTGAAGAGCGCAATTTTAAGTGAGTTTTTGGTGGGAGACCATACCGTGAATTGCCCGAACGGAGGGTTTGTGTGCTTTTTGGCTTGTGTTAAGAGCTGGCATTCCTGGGCTCCTGACTAGGGCTTTTTTTCTGGGGCTTGGCTTTGGGCCATATGAATGTTTTGCACTTGAAAGAAGCAAGTTTCAACCTCGTTGGATTTGCAGACTTCTAAACATTTTCCTGTAGCGATATGGCAGTAGGTTTGCTTTTTTAATTACCTTTGCAGACGACAGAAGTCTATGGACGACAGGTTTCAAAATCACTGGCACAAGCGTGTCTCCTCTGTAGCGTGTTCACTCCAACACCGTCACTTCTCCGTTATTGTCCCAACCATCTGATGTGCACCCCTGATTTTCCTTTATTCTCTGGTGATATGTTTCTGGACTTTT
This sequence comes from Syrrhaptes paradoxus, assembly GCA_013400615.1. Taxonomy (NCBI): domain Eukaryota; kingdom Metazoa; phylum Chordata; class Aves; order Pterocliformes; family Pteroclidae; genus Syrrhaptes; species Syrrhaptes paradoxus. Next base: position 53,922 of record VZTO01008140.1, on the reverse strand, counting down.
TTCTTTCTCTGGAGATGTTGGTGGCTATTGCCCGAGCTGATCTGATACCTCGGAAACAGTCGGGTGTTTGTACAGAGGAGGGCAGGCAGCTCGTCACTTTGTGTTGACCGAGTATTTGGTAGTTGGGGAGTAGGTTGTGTTTATGGGGCGTCAGCGCTGACAAGGAATTTCCTTCCCTGGCTGAGGTAGAAAGACGGTCCACGTACAGCTTTCTTCCTTTGCTTTAGCATTCCTTGAGTTTGTTTCCTATTTTACAAAAGCATCCTTTGAGAACTGCCAGGAAAACGTCTCTCTCTCAAATAGAAATGGAAATTTCTGAGCTCACACGGATGAAAAACCTTTGGGTCTGTGCTCACGGAGTGAAAAGAAGATTACCAACCAGCCTTTCTTCAGCGGGCAGAGCAGCGGAGCAAAGTCTGCAGAGACTCTCCAGAAGTTATTGGCTTTCCTCAGGAAGGGTGCTGGTGAATAGGGCTGAAGGAGGTCGGTCCTGTCCTCCTCAGCCTCCCTGCTGCAAGTACAGAGAGCTGGGGAACTTTGAACTCAGCGTACCCTTGAACAACATAGGAATTTTTTTTTTTTTTGAAGCAGATCTCTTGCAAACATTTCTGGTGTTCCTGCATTACTGTAAAGAAGAGAATTAATGTTTTTGTGACTGCATCTGGGTCTGCTAGAAAGCAGGGTGGGGGAGGCAACGCTGATTTTTCCAGAGTTATTTGAAGGGTTCAGAAACGCGGACGGTCTGATGGAGTAGATGCAGATGGCTTATTTTCACTGGGGACTGTTAAACCTGCCAAAGTGTGAACGGCATCGTCACAGAAAGATGTGAGACAGGGCCTGCACATCTCTCCCTCCTAATTACCGCAGCTCAGCTGCTGCTGTCTCTTACGCTTACACATCTGAGAGGTGACAATGACAATGTCTTGAATGGCAAAGCAATAGCAGGAAAGTGCTTTTTTTCTTTTGACTGTTGTCTGGAACAAAGAAGTTATTCAACCAACAAGAATGAAAAATCTTCCTCCTAGAAGCTGCTCTTCGTGGGACCACCAGAACTTTGGTAGGTCTCGATGGCTTGTCTCCTGAGTGACTGGGGATAAAGCAGCAGCCCACCTCATCCCCCTTCCCACGCTGACAGCCTCGGGAATGTCCACTGCAGCAGCTGGGTTTCCATTTTTCCTGTCCTGCAGCTCTGCACTGGGTTGCCCCTGCACACGCTGCCTTTCCAAGAAGTTGGAAGGCTCTTCTTGCCTGTTCTGGCAAAAAAATCCAGTGACATTTTCACAGCAGTTACTTTAGTTGCCGAAACCCAGACTTTCGGATCCTTCTTGCTCGTGGTACAAAAAAAAAAAGGGAAAAGATTGTTTTAGCATGACCTCCTCTTGGAGGAGCAGGGACTGCAGGGGGAAGGACGGAGCGGTGGTTGTGGTGGCATTGCAATGACACAGGAAGAGCGGAGGCAGTGGCAGCTCCCGCTTGTCTGCAGGTGACAGTTCTGGGTTTGGTGTCTTTCTGGGAAAATCTGGTGTAGGTTGTGGTCTCTCGTGGCAGGCTTGCGGGTCAGCTGTTAACTGGTTCCATCTGCCCTCACCCACGACCCTGCTCTGTGTCCCTGTATCCCTGGAAATCTGGGTCAAGAAACAGCGTTCGGAAAGTTTCTCTTCCTGCCTCCCGCTTGCTCTGTCGAGCTCAGGGGAACATGCTGGCACCCACCCCTTGGCAGGGGGATTTTTAGTGTCCCGTTTTGCTTCTGTCCCTTACCCATGGAGCCGTCCCTGGGGAGCCCAGGGCCAGGGCAGCGGGCAGGACGGGCTCTGATCGGATGCTGTGCGGCGGGCTGACGGGATTCCTCTTGGCTGGGAAACAGCGCAGCGGAGGAAAGGCAAACCAGCGCTGGAAACCACGGCTTTTTTTAGCTGAGAGGAGAACGTCCTTCTTCATCTATAGCCTCCTCCTGCTCGTTCCCATACATAGCCCTTTCCTGCTCCCATCAGATAGGGTTTTCTCTCTGCATCAGGGCATTTGGCTAGGAACAAACTGTATCAGGAGATTATTCTGCAGTGGTGGTTGCCTTGTTTCTGCAGAGGGCTCTGCTGCCTACTTCTGTTTAGTCTTGTAAAATAGTTCTTCGAGCACCCAGCTTGCAACTGCGTTGGACCCCACAGCTCTTCCTTTTCCCCCTTGGAACAGCCAGCTCCCTCGGTCTGTCCGCAAACTGAGGATAAAAGTTGAAGCGAGGGGATGTCTGTCCACAAACAAGATAAAAGTTGAAGCGAGGGGATGCCTGTCCATTGGTATCAGCCTGGGAAATGGTGGATTTCTCTCCAGAGCCCTTTGCCTCAGGGATCCTGCCAAAAGGCATCTAGCCTCTACTCCCTTCAAGCACGTACAGTTCCCAAGCCAGCGACCTGCAGAACCGTGATCACCTGAAGGCCAGGCAGCCTGACCTGCTGCCTCTTAAAAATGGATGGATGGATGGATGGAGGAGCTGTGACTGCTGGATGCTTGGGGAGCGTGAGCAGGCTGCAGCCCCCGCAGCGCAACGTGAACCTGCAGAGGATGATCAGCTCAAACGAGGGTCTAACCTGTAGTTAGGATGCTGAAATCTGTGCCAAAAGAATTTGTGTAAATTTTGGCAAACATGAGCAATTACCGTCTCTGTAGATCTTGTGTATGGGCTTCCTTTCTTCCGAGCATGAGGAATTTAAGTCAAATTTTGCTTTGGAGCTAAAAGGCATGTTTTTAGCAAAGGCGGCGCAAGCATTGGGATGGACTCCAGGCCTTTGGTGTTCCCGAAGAAACACAAACAACTGCAGGGAAGGGTATGGCTCAGATCCTTTTGCCAGCGTGCTTAGCGGGCAGTGCCGCTGCAGGTCTGGTTCAGCCGTGGACAAGTGACCTCTGTCACTGAACGGGAGCATAAAGAGCCTCAGTGAGCGCTGGCTGAACCGGGCTTCTGCCTGTCTAACCTCAGTGTTCCCCTCCCGCCCTGCCCCAGTGCCTCTGTGGAAATACTAACTGCATTTAGCTGCCAAAAAAAGGCATTTGAAAAGCATAAATTGCTCTCCTGTGTCCTAACTCCTGTAAAATAGGGGTTACGTCTGGTTCCTGTTCGTGGTGCTCGGTAATGTCACAGGCGAGAAAACGGCACCACTGGAACCATCTCCACAACGCTCAGTCCAGCGAGGTCCCGGTCTGTGCTGGGGCTCCAGGGTGCTGTTCTGAGCGTTGTGAACCCGATTGTGTTACATACAGAGCTCGGATGGCTCAGAGCCACGCTCAGGATATTAACTGTTTCTATTAAGCTTTGCGTTTAGAGATCCCTCTGGCAGAGCGATGCTGAAGGAGCTGCCGTTCCCACAGCTCAGCTCTCCGGGTCTGATCTGTTGGGGCTGTTCTGTATTTGATTTGCACAAGGGGTAACCCATGTTGCAGAGCTTGCTAGCTTAGGGCTGCTCGGTGTAATAAACTTTTCAATATACCCGCTGTGTAGCTGCAGGTGTGGAAGAGGGGTTTATTGATGCAGATGGATAGGAGTGCAAGAGAAACCTTATAAAGTGCTGTAAATGTATCGTAAGGGGTAAATCCGTACGAGAGAGTATGTGATACGATGGTATTGAATGCGGTCACTTGTGATTCTTGACAACCTGTGTCCCTAGAAGAGCTTTTTTAAGACTTGGTTTAGTTTGAGATGAAAGTAACTTTAGGAATAGTGAAGGTCCTTCCCACTTCTGTTTTCAAAAAACACAGAGAGAGTTTCTTTTCATGATTTACATTTTGGTTTGTGCTGTTCCAGATTTAGTGAAAACAAACCCCCTGAAAACCCAAACAGCAACAATAATAACAGAAACCCTGGGCAGAGGCTTGGGTGACCCAAGGAAGGCTGATGAGTTTCTCCTGGTTTGAATGTGCCTTGGCTGCCGGGTGGGAACTGAGCAGCTCTTCCTCCATCACCCCACGAGTGCAGGACGAGAGAAGAGAAATGGGTGTAATCCTGCCCTGGATGAATTTGAAGCACACCACCAGCAGATGGGTGCGCTGAACTTGGAGCCTGAATGGCTGCCTCCTGTATGGAGGAGAGGGAGGCGGACAGTGCTGCGTGGCTGTTGGGCTGGGAGGCACTGGGAGGCACTGGGACAGGCAGGGTGACGGATTTGCTCGTGGGAGCAGAGGAGGTGGCAGCGTGTGCTGTTGGGAAGACTACCTCTCCTCTCTCCGTGGAGGCAGCTGGACTTTGCCGTCGCTGGGCTTGGGCTCAAACCCTTCTGTGGGTGAACCTGCAGTTTGCAGCTTCTTCCTCTGTCCAGGGGAGCGATGGGACTGTTCAGGAGGGGACAGCCTGCGGTGCAGGGAGCACTTTCTCTGCAGACGACAGAAGGGAGGGGATGGAAATACCCCCTGTGCCCTGGGAATCCTGTGCCACTGGGTAGAACAGGCTGAGGCTGACGGTGAGGGGCTCAGGATGTGTTTGATCTGTGAATATCCCCTTCCTCACAAAGCAAACAGCTGACATCTTTACCTTGCAAGGGTTTTGCTCTCTGAACTCAGGCCCATAGCGCGAGGAAGGCACACGGTGACCTTGGTGTTCCTGTGCCTTCTCAGCTGCTCTTTGTTGTCTTTAACTCCCCTGACCCTGAGATCTGGATGCGTTTCCCTTCGTGTTAGAAATGAAGAATGGACTCTAACATGGGGAAGCAGTTGGTATAGTGGAAGCCATCAAAATAAACATGAGGGGATGGTGGTGGCGGCTGGAAGGGCTCCAGTGAGACACAGGAACTGGGGTGGAGGTTGTAGTGACGGGGAGAAGAGGGGCTTGGCAGGGACCACAATGGGAATCAGTCCCTGAAATAAATATTGCACCAGCAGAGCATGAAGTGGTGACTTTGAAATCAAATTATGCACCCGAGCCATCCTCCAGAATTTCCTGCAATTTAGACAAACGGCCAACACCAGACTTTTAAGTGGCGTTTGCGCTGAACACTTGCAGGAGCATGTTCCCGTCCAGCTGCTGAGCAGAAATCCTCGCTCTTGCTGGGAGCTGCTTTGCGCTTTTCTGCGGCGGCAGCTTTTGCAATAGGAGTCCCCCACCTCCACCCCCCTCAAAGGATGGCTTTTTCTATGAAAGAGCCCAGGCAGATATTATTCCCTTGCCGGAAGGAGGGATGCAGGCTCCCTGGGGAGGAGGGGACCGGCGTGAGCGGGTGATTCATCGCAGCTGGCTGCAGTTTGGCCTCCGTCTCTCTCTTTTTGCCCTGGGTGCCAGGGAGTGACAGCTTGTGGGCAGCGGGCCAAGCTGTGAAAAGAGGAGTGTGTGAGGCCTTCAGCTTTCTCATGCTTTATCAAGCTGCAAAGAATAGCTGGATATTCAGCCAGGCTCGGTGCAGGGCAGGAGAATGGAAATGCTAACTTAACTCCTGACATGCCGGCTGATGGCTGACCGCAGGCCGGGATGCTTTGTACGGCCGCGCGGCTCTCGTGCAGCAGCGTGCGGAGCAACAGGAAGAAAACGTGCTTGGATGCGATGATGAAGATCGCTTTCTGTTAAGCGGGCGGCCTCTGGGGCTTGCTGGGAGCATGGGAAGAGTGTTCTCTGCTCCTTGCTCTGCGTGCTGGCGGAGGATGGAGGCACTGAAAGGTAGGGCAGCAGGAGTGACTGCGTCCTGGGAAAGCGTGAGGGGCTGTGGCGGGTGTGTGGCAGGTCTGTCATCCCGCTGGTGGTGACCCCTGTGCATCGCCTGTCGATGCTGTGGTCTGGGGAGCAGGGTCCTGGAGCTGTGCCCCTTGGCTGGAGGGTCTGCCAGCAAGGCGTCCCCGCGGTGGTGGTCTCGGCGGAGGGCTGCCCGCCGGCGCGGAGGGAGTTAAGCTCTCCTCGGCGGCTGGGGGTGAGCCTACCTCGGGGTGTTGAGCTCCATTCCCACGGCTTTTCCTTTCTGACCAGGGCTGGGGGAGGGATCGCTCCTGGAACAAGTAAAATGCCCAGAGGCTGGAAAACAGCACCCCAGCCCCTCCAGCCTTGGGGGGTTTGAGCTTCCCCACCGGCTGGCCAGGGGCTGCTGGCCAAGGCCAGGGTCTGTCGCTGCTCTGCTGGCCCTGGGGTAAGGTCATGGATTTATTTAGGCAGACCGAGATGGCTTGCAGGCAGTAGAGTTCCTGCCTGGGCAACTGAAATAAATTATTTCTCAGCTGGCAGGATGTAAAGTAGAAATCAAGTCCCAGCAGTTCCATGAGCGGATCACGGCACAGGTCAGGTTTTGCGGCTGAGCCAGAGCAGCAGCGTTTGAAGGAGCATCCTTCCGTACAGGACACACAAGTTTCTCAAAGGCGTGAGGCAGCAGAGCCCTCTCCTGATGCTGGCACCACCTTCTCCTCCTGCACCATCCTGAGCTGCTGGGTTGAGCTGTTTGAAACCCTGAGGAGCAGGAGGAGGAGGAAGAGCAGGTGAAAGTCTGAGGGGCCGGCGGGGCCCAAATCCCCCATTTCTCCACCAGCAGTGCCAGGGGCTGGGGAGTGAGAGGGCTCTGCCGCATCCCCGTTTGGAGCTGATCTCTCAGCGTGGGGTAGAAGGGAGCTAGAGAACCTGTTCAGCCCCTGGAAATCCCCCCTGGGGTCCTCTCTGGGGACAGAGGTGTGCAGTCCCTCTTCTCAACAGCTGCTGGATCCAAGGCGAGGCAAACTGGTGGGAGGGAATGGGACCCGACAGCAGCACGAGGGGCTGTGGACCACGGGATTGGAGTGCAATTCCACGGCGTAATTCTGCTGGGCTGTGCGGACCAGGTTATGCCACAAAGTTTGGCAAATCTGTGGTTGGAGACTGGGTTTTTGTTTGTGCATGGGGTGTCTGGCCTTGCTCCTGCCTCGGATCCTCTTTGCAAAGGCTGAAGTACCGTGCTCCTCCCAGTTGCTGTACTGGTCCCGGGGGGCAGGAGGATCTTGAGGGGAGAGGGTCTGGGAAGCAGTGTTGCCTGCGTGGGGCAGAGGCTTTGCTTCTTGCAAAGCTGAGGGAGCAGCCTGGGTCAGCACCTAGATACAGACACGAATGATGAAACAACGTCTGTGCAAATATTCTGGAAACACCAAAGTATATAGAGATTCTTCCTGGTGGATCTTGCTGATTGTTAGAGGCCAAAATCCTAACAAAGGCTGGTAGTCAGCATCCCTTGTTTGGCTGTCCGCCCTTAATGGTTGCTGAGCTCTGCTGCTGAGCGTACAGCAGCTCTGTCCTCTGTCCGTTTACCCACCCAGAAATGGGAAATGGGGCTGGAGCGGGAGCCGGAGCCCTGGTCTGACCTGAGCCCTGTGCAAGGCAAAGCTGTGGTGGATGCACAAAGAGAAACTCTCTCCTGCTGTGGCAGTGGCTGGGGACCCAGGTGCAGCGAACGCGCTGGCTTTCCTGCCGCGCTCCTGCGGGGACAGGGGTGTGTTCCCATTGTGCCTGCTCCGGTTTGCTCCTGTCAAGCCTCTACTCATTATTCTTGCCTTGAGCTGTCTCAAGCCTGAAGGCAAAGTGCTACAGAAGCTCTGTAGGCTTGCCCTTGAGAGATGCGGGGTCCTTGGAGAGGGGCTGCTGGAGGGAAGCACTGCGCGGGGCTGAATTGAGGCTGTTTCAGGCTGCACAGCTCTCAGCTAATCTCCCAGAGGCAGAGACATTACTCACCAATCAGGAATGTGTCTGTATTTTTCCTAATGAGAACAAAACATTTTATCCCTGTTCATTAGCGGAGAGTTAGGGTGTACTGTTGCTATGCCAACAGACTCCTCTCCCCTGCAGACACACTGGGGGTGTCCTCCGTGCCATGGTTAGAAGGGTGAACGGGAAGGCTCGTTCTGGCAAGAAAAAGATCCCATTGTTTTCCCGGGGCTGCCTGGACTTTGTGCAGCTGGCCAGACTTTGCCTTCTCAGGGGGAAGGGAACCACAGCGGGAGTCAAGTGCAACAGAGATTTAATTTATTGGAAAAATAGTCTTTGCATTTCATGTTATGTTGGTTTTTTTTTTCCAGCTTGAGGCACGCTCTTCAATAAGAGAAATGAAGGTGTCTCAACGTTCCCAAGAATCCAGATGGTAAGCAAAACGCACCGGGAGTCAGCACTGGGATGCCCATGGGCTGCTGCAGCCCGCTGGGCTCCTCTGTGTTCCCAATGGCCCCGGGCTGTGCAGCCGCTGTAACGCTGGGGGGCTGCTGCAGAACCCACCTGGTGCGCTGGGCCACCTGGGATGAGTTGGGCGAGTGGGTTCGCCCGGCACGTGGAAAGAGTGAGTGGCTGTATGGGAGCATGTGCCCTTGTCCCCTTTGCACAGGGAACGTTCCCTTTATGTAGGGAAATCCCATGAAGGATGGAGAGCATCTCCTCAACAGAAGCTTTGCTCTGTAGAGTTCTGCTGCAAGCAGATGTGTTTACTCCAAAGGTTGCCTGCCTGTTTGCTTGTCATTTTTGTCTTTCTCTTGGCCCTTCTCCCCAGCTGCAACCCCCTTCCTTGCGGGACCGGTTGGGATCTGTGGGTTGCAGCGGTGCCTGGGTCAGGCGACTGTACACCTTTTGTAAGAGGCTTCTCGGCACTTCTGCTCCTGCACTTCCATCTCTGCTGCCGTGTAAAAAAAATAACTTTTCAACTTTTGAATCTTCTGTACAAAGGAATGAGTTTAAGCTACAGATGGAAACAAACATTCTGGTGGTGATCTATGGCCAGCAATGGGCCAGGGAGTGTTGCCAAATCTGAAGACAGTCTCCTGGAGCAGCGGCGACGGCTGTCCGTCCCCACGCAGTGTGATGAGCTGCTTTGTGCTGGCTGAGCTCTGGTTTCGACAGCTACAGATCCTTGAAGAAAGGTCTCCTTGAGACCGAGTTCTCCTTCCAGGCTGCTTCCTGTTAAACAGGATAGATAAACTCCCACTGCAGTGTGCCTGGCGGAGCACTCTGGAAGCGAACGTGGGGAATTTGAATACGGGAATTTGAATATCAAACGCAGGGTGGTACAGCAGAGATCCCAGACTGAGCTCCTGAAGATGGGCAGATCTACACGATCTTCTGGCTGGGGAGTGAAACTCTGGCACCTGGACACTAGGTGCTGATTTCCATGAGTCACCCACTCCTTCCCTCTAGAGATGAGTATCACGGTAGAGCACTGGGAGTACAGGAGCCCTACATCAGAAGAACGTTTTCTTGTTGAACCTGCAGCTATATAGCAGCAGGAGGGCTCAGCAGAAGTAAAAACAAAGCCCAAAGCCAGACAGCAACCCCTGGCCCAGCAGCCTGTGTGGTTTCGGTTTGGTTGTAGACCTGGACTGAACTCTTGGATGGTAAAGAGCAAGCTTTCGGGAAACCTGTCTCAATCTGGAGCCTCCAAGAATAAATCCTGAGCACCTATAACACATGTACAAAGATTGCTGGGTCTGGCTTCCGCAGCTTTGCATTGCTCTGGGTGGCTCAGGTGAAACCACTAAATCAGAACTGTTTGAAATAGGGAATGAGTAAGTTCTTGAGATGATGTGAGTTCAGGCCAGACTTTTCTGGATCCATGCTTTCAGGGTACATTAAAATAAAAGACTGTAAGGGAGAGAGAGGGCTGTATGTTGTATTCTTTGAGATATCAAGCTGATTTGGTCTGGATCCTATTGAAAAAGTGCTCCAGCAGAAGTGCACTAGAGGACATGCTTTTCGGTACAAAAGGTTTTCTGTCCCATTTTCTGTCACCCACCTCTTTAGAGTAAGAATGAACATACAAGTGCTGTGCTATGAGCAAGGCAAGAATTCTTCAGGAGAAAGCCCGGCCTTTGGGGGGTAGAGGGCATGCTTTCCCCAAATGAAGAGGCTGTGGTGATGTGTTTGGGTTGGAGACATTCCTTTCTCCTGGCTTCCTGTGCCTGGCAAGCAGTTGTGTGTCGTGTGCTCTCTGCAAAGTGCTCAGAATAATGTTGGGGGCTTGGGTATTTCTAGACCTGGGGCCACTTCTTCCTTCATATGTGATGTCAAGCCTCTGCACAGCTGCCTCAAACTCCGCCTCCCGTTCCAGATGTGGTGTTTTGATGGAAGACTAGTCCAAACTGCTCTTTGGTCTTGCATCTTGTTGTCTTGCGATTCTGTTCCCGAGCTGTCTCCCACTGCGTGCTGAGCTCTTCTTCCCTGGGGACGTATGCTCCGTTTGGTTAATTATTTAACCTTCTCCCAACCAGATTCTTGGTTTGGTGGTATCTGAGCTTCTCTCGGTAGAAAAATAATGCAGACCTACATGTATCCACAGTGAGGTAAAGAATAAAATTCCAAATCTGTTTTTACATTTTGCCCCATGCTTTTCAAACCCCAATGGGAGGGTTCTCCCCTTTGGTCTGAACCCGTTATGGGCAGTGTGTGGGGTGTTCCTAAAAGCCCTGAATTGTGGGGTTAGGGCATTTTTTAAAAATGCTGTAACTCTAGGTAATACATCTGCCCTCTCATGAACTCTGTTGGGTTTTAGTGGCCTCACTTCTTTTTCTTTAATTCCTGTTACACTTCTACATCTCTGCATCTTAAAAAAAAAAAAAAAAAAAAGCTTGTTTGACTTTTAATATTGAAGCTGGCAAAAGACAGAGAAAAGCCAGATGTTGCAGCCTGACAGGAAAGTTTAGGTTGCTTGGTGAGCCGAGCGTGTATAAGTAGCGACATCCTATATCTGATAATCAAGAATGTAGGAGGATCACTGCGCTTGTGGAAGAAATCACTCGGGATTTTGAGGGAGTAATGAAAAAAGCAGTGTTCAAACACAACTATTCTCATATGGCTCTGTAAAAGAACAAGGTCTGGTATGGACCGGTTTTAGGCAGCATTGGGAAATCACTAAATACTGTGCCCATACTTGAAGAAAAATTGATGGATTGAAATGTTCATAAAGAGCATAGGACAGAATAAAGCTCTGGCATACAACCTTTGTTGTGGGGGATATATCCTTCATGAAGGCAGGCTAAAACAAGTATAAGGTTATTTGTATTTTCCAAGTACTAATGGGGAGAGAAAGGTTTGGAAAAATACACCCTGTTCTGGAGGAACAAGGTATAGCTGGATGCTGTGGCTTGAAAATAAATTTGCTTTTGAGCAAACTCAGTTTAAGAGGTGAATCTGAATATTTTATCAGAGAGCTACCTGATATCAGAGAACTACCAGCGAGCAATTCACTGTAGCAGCTGGGAATCCCTGCGGTATTTAATAACCATCACCGTGGTTTCTCCAGCTCTTATGGACATTGAGTTTTCTACAGCTTTAGGAAAGCCATTCATCCTAAGAAAGGTATCTTCAGTTATCAGGAATGGAAGAGCAGCAACAGGGACCAGAGGTGAGGATTTCCTTCCATACAAAGAGCAACTGAAGAAGCTGGGACTCTTCCACCTGAGAAGTGACCGTTATCTTCAAAATCCTGAGTGGCACGGAAAGGTTAGAGGGGGAACAACCTTTTTTTGCCTCTTCTGTTGCGAGTATGAATAGGTATTGAATGGAGCCAGCATGTAGTAAGCTTAAAAACAAATAGAGACTTGGTCCTTGATGTGTGCAGGCAACCTGGGAAGCTTCTTGCCACAGATGTTGTAAATGCCAAACATCTGGGTGTGTTTGAGGACGCGGGGCAGCTCCATAGATAAAGGAGCGATTGAAGGTTACTAAATGCCTAGAAACCACTCTACCCTGAGAAATCCCGGAGCTGCACATTGTTGAAGAGTATTCCGGGAGGTACTACGTGCTTACTTCGTACTTATGTTTCAGGCCAGGCAACTGCAACCAGGTTTGTCAGCACGGAGCAGGAGGGGGGATGCAAATAGAACTTGAGAAAACAGAGACTGGCACAACGTGCGGTCTGGGTTGGTGCTGTGCTGCCTGTGATGGACGGCGTGCACCTCTTCCCTGCAGTGTGTTTCTGGGAACTACACACCTAGGAAGGGTGGTGCGGAGACAAGCAGAGAAGCTGATTTTCAGCCTTTCTCTGTGGCACAGACTGTTCCTGCTGCTCTGGGGTGGTTTGTGTTTTATTGAGTTACAGGGACTGTCTGACTGCTGATAACCTAAATCTTATTTGTGGGAATTTCTCTCCTTTAAAAGAGTGTTTCTTGCCTGGTAATGGACCGTGACTTAATATGAGCTAAAATGGGTGATGAGCAGATGTATAAACAGTACGATCCCTGTTCCAAAGCTTTTTCAAACTAAAAATGTCATGGCCTACGTGAGGTTCATACTCTTGAGAAGGAATCAAAATACTGGTCTTATTTTAGGTCCTGTCTAAACACTTAAAAATAACTCGAAAATAGGGCTCCCTTGTAGATGGTTCACCCTTGAAAGTCTGGTCTTGCCCTCGGTTTTAGATGCTTACCCACATCTGCAGAGGGCACAGCGCGGAGCAGCCCTCGTTGTTCTTTGAACTTTTCCTTTCTCTTTCAGAAGGAAGAGGACAATGTCGGGCTATCTTCTTTTTTTCCCTAGGGATGGGGTCTCTGCTGTTAGGTACCGTCCTTTTTTTTACCTTTTGCTGAGCACCTTTGCTGCTGTGGTCTCCCTGGGGAACAGCGATGGGAAGCTGACCGGTAGCAGAACTAAGATGACATATTCTTGGAGGTATGCTCTTATGGCTGAAAACAACTGAGTTGATATATTTTGGGAAACTACAGCCCCTTTGCAAGGATACAGAAACTGACTTCTCTGTGTCTCATGTCCTGCAGCGGAAGTCACTCCATGGACGGGCTGAGAAGTTCCACCAGGAGGAGGATGCACAGGGTTAGGACAAGGGTCGCACTGGGGAGACTGGGACTAGGCGGAGTGGACCCCAGTTCCCTTCCCGTTGACTGTTCCCCTCTCATCCTGACGTGTTGCCCCTATTCCGCTGTTTGGTGCAGGAAGGTCCAAACCATCCTCGTTGCAGAGTAGCAACGGGCTCAGTTGTTACACCATTTAGAGCATCCTTCCTGTTTCACTCTCAATTTCTCAATTATCGTTTCATCGGTAGTTTTGTTCCAGCAACGATTCTCTCTCAGCCTGTTCCTGTGAGTACCAGGCCTGTCAGCCAGATAGTCTGTCCAGAGGAGATTTAGTCTGAACCCTTCTTTAGCCTGTATAATCTTTTCTATTCCTAGCTGGTCCGTTATTTCAACAAGTGTATTTCCCACTAAGCCTGGAGAAGGTTTAATTTAAAACATTTTTATGATGCTAAACTTGCATCAGGCGAGCTGTGGCCTCAGGGGTTGACATTAGGTGGCCAATTGTTCAGTTGGGTCCGCATGTATGTCTGAAGAGGGCTGTCGGAGCCACGTTCCTGTAGGGTTTTGTTTATTTACCTATGTCGTGGCAGAGTTGAACAGTTTCCCAGAGGAAGGCACAGTCCCTGCTGTGTGGAGTCTGTAGGTTAAAATGACAGAGGAAGGGTGTGGGGACCTGGGACAGGCTGCAAACACAGGCTATGGGTTGTCCTTGCAGCACAGGTGTGCATCCTTCCTCGTTCCCCTTACCAGCCTCTCTGCTCTTCCTTCCAACAGAAGAGCAGCCGCTCAGGTGCAAAACTCAGCGCTGTTCCCAACAAACCACCGTAAATCTGGTTTTCCTGTCTTCTGGGCACTCCTGCCCGGGGGTGACCCTGGCAAGGCAGCGTTCTCTGGAAGTGCCAGCAGTCAGCCAGCTCTGCTGGCCGCAGTTCCAGCGTGTCAGAGCAGCAGCACAGTGTGTGCAGCAGACCTGGTAGTGCATCTCTGTGGCCCTAGGGTGGAGGTCTGGACTTCCCCCGAAAGGCAAAGGGAAGAGCCAGTCGGTCCTGCCCGGCCAGTGGCTGTCAGACTGCGAAGGTAGGAGGGTGGCAAACCAGATGGAGAACAGTCTCAACTGGAAAGCCTTTAAAATTCATGGCTGCGTGAACAGGTAGCCTGTTCTGAACGGTGGTGCCTTTAGGAGAGCACCAAAGCAGCTTTCTCAGCCCTGAACAGGACCAGGAGCTCAAATATTTTGCCCGAAAAAGTTAGGATCTCCTCAATCCGAGTGCACAGATAAGAACAGAAGCTCATGTTGCAAAGCCACTTGATGGTGCTAAAATTTCTGATGGTGAATGTTGTCTTGGTGCGGTGCCATCTCTTCTTGGCCCTATGAAAGCCTTGGTATTGGCTTGCAGAGGTGGGAGACAATGTCTGGCCACCTCCACTTGAATCATTATCTCGCAGAGCTGTGTAACCTCATTACCAGAATATTGAGGCTAATAGTTTGTAGCCGACTGCTGACAGCCTTCCAGGCCTAGGTACTAATTTATGGAAGATTATTTGATCAAAACTTCATTTCTGATAACGCTTTAAAATTAGTTGAGTAATACAAGACAGAATACACCCCAGCTTGGTTTGAAGGCAAACCACAAGCAGATTGTGGTAGTGATGTGGAATTCTGTTGATTTTGCTGTCTGTTCTGGGTGGGAGGGGAATGATGCTACTCCTGTGGTTGCATCGCATTGAATTTATTTGCGTGTTACCACCTGTATTCGTGGCTGTAGCCAGAACTGCTGACACTGTTGGGGTGATGGGGGAAGGCTGTCAGGCTGTATGGTTCTCCAGAAGATTACTGGGGAGGGCAGAAAAGTGAATTTTATTTCAAATGAAGGAAAACTCCAAGGAGAAGAATTCCTTCCTGTCCACCCAGGGCATGTTAATTCTTTATAGAGCTGTTGTGGCACTAAAGTTGAAGACTTCAGGAGTGTTGAGGAGATGCTGTCCCTTAACAGGCCAGAGCACCCTGCGCCGCTCAGCGTCTGCAGAGCAAAGGGATCTATTCCAGGCAGGCACCAGTGGTTAACGGTTCTGATTTGCATCTTGACAACTGGATGGCGGAGCTCGGGATGTGGTCCTTGTGTGTCTGCGTGTGGGCTGGAACGCTGCTACCGTGAACTCCTTCTGTGTAGGTGGATGCCCCATCCCTGGAGGGGTTCAAGGCCAGGCTGGATGAGGCTTTGGGCAACCTGGGCTAGTGGGAGGTGTCCCTGCCCATGGCAGGGGGTTGGACTAGATGATCTTTAAGGTCCTTTCCAACCCAAACTGTTCTGTGATTCTATGATTCTCCCTTACCCTGCGCGATCCTCGGGGCTAATGCCGGCAGGAGACCCCGGTTTCCTCTTGGGGTGCAAGGGTAGGACCAGCATCCTTTCAGGGGAGTTTTCCCAGGACGATTGAAGCTCCTTTCCTCTCTTGCTAGGTTACTCCAAGGGTAGTCTATATGCAACAGGACTTTCCTTGGGAGCATGGCCTTTGCCTCTGGGACGTGAGAGCTCGGTTAGGGGTCGTGGTGCTGTCCTCTGGGAAGCATNTACCCTGCGTGATCCTCGGGGCTGATGCCGGCAGGAGACCCTGGTTTCCTCTTGGGGTGCAAGTGTAGGACCAGCATCCTTTCAGGGGAGTTTCCCAGGACGATTGAAGCTCCTTTCCTCTCTTGCTAGGTTACTCCAAGGGACGTGAGAGCTCAGTTAGGGGTCGTGATGCTGTCCTCTGGGAAGCACGTGTGGGTTGCAGGAGGTCCCCTCCTTCCCTTCTGGAGGGCACCCTGCCAAGGAAAATAGGCTCTCGGGGAGCAGCAATTGCATTGGGAAGATTGTGTGCTGTCCTGGCTGCTTCTGGAGGAAACAGTTGGGTATTTCTGCTGTACAGAAATCAACACGGGATAGCTAAGGCAGCTAGTGCCGAGCAGGGCTTTGGCTTTCGTAGCTGGTGAAGCCAAAGCTGAGAGCAGGAGGCTCCTGGCTGGGGCTGGGGAGAGGTGCCCCTAATGATAGGGAGGGCAGCGCGGTTGGGAAGGCGTGCCGTGTTTGAGGTGGAGGCCCGTAAAATATGAATCACGTCTGTTTGAAGTAGTGATGAAATCCCAGATGAAGGTTTTCTGTAATACCTGGCCAAATAGTCTTTGGCGTGCTTTAGCTTTCCTTTCTGCCCGGTTAGAACGGATGGTCCTGACCTACTTTTAGCAACAGCAGTTCTGTTGAACGCTACCCAACGCTTAGCTGTACCTACGGCAAACACACGTTATCTGTTTTGTTCAGGCTTCTGAGCGAGAAATTTCCATCAAACGTTTAGCAGACAGGGAAAGGCTGTTCCTGGAAGAGAGGCTGTTGGTGTGTTAAACCCAATTCTGCCACTTCTCTGCACCATGGCTCTGGCCTTTGCTTCGGTTTCTCGGTCTGCCAAGGGAGATGCTCCCTTGCTTCGCTGCTGGGTTGTGTATTAACTTTGTGCTGCGCCGTCAGGATTCAGTTAGATGGTGTTTAAATGTTAATGTGATAGATAATAATGCCTTTACTCAATGAGGTTAGGGTTCCGGCTTCCTAAATATGCAATTAGGCAGGATTAAAGTTACATTCTTAATATTTTAAAATAAATAAAATCTATAAATGTACCATAAAATAAAAAGTTTAAATAGAGCTGGCATCCTGGGGCAAGCTGCAAAGCTCTGTGTTAGCTCGGTATCCTGTCCTTGACGAGAGCCAGAAGCAGATGCTTAATGAGGACTGGAAGAAACAGGGCATGTATAATGTGGTGGGTTTGTTGGGTTTTTTTCTTCCTTCCCCCCTCATTTGACTCCCAGCTTATGACCATCATCAGTTTAGGGCCCTCCTTGGCCAGGAGTTGTATCTAATCATCTCATCTTGACTACATCTATTCTCCATTAATTTATATAATCCCTCCTCTAACTTGTTTATGTTTCTAGTCTCCATGACATCCTACAGGCGTGAGCTCTACAATTGAATTATGCATTTTAAATGCTCTTTTAAATATCCTACAGCCAGGGACAATATCCTTGAGCTGGCTTAGAAAAGTTGCCTGTAACTTCATGGGTGCTCTCTCGTTTCTGCATTTTAAGCCATGGCAGTCAATTATTCCACGTTTTTCATCTTGACACGATGTCACATTGCAGATCTCTTAAATTTTCCCTATCTTCCCGCTGGTTGTTGCTTTGTCCATCCAAAGTCCTACTCCGCTCAGGCTGTCCTTATATGGGAGCTGCTCCATGCTTTTGATCATCTTTGTTGTCTTTTTTGTCGTTCTCTCTCCTTTTTCAGATGGGGGAATGAGCACTGCCTGCAGCATTCCCCAACATGATGGTGATGTGTGTTTTCTTTCCCCATCACTCTGAAGGTTGTATTTGGCTTTTTTGCTTGATACTAAATACTGAACTGACCTACCAAGTTTCCAAAGTTTTCCTGAGTAGTAACAGCTAATTGGGATCCTTTTGTGTTTATGTAATTAGAATATTTTGTGATGGTTTTGGTATTTATTGACATCTAAAATAGCGTAGTTACTTAGGAGCACATGAGTTCTGTTACTTTTTGCAGTCTTTTCTAAATTTGATTGTGATGAATCATTTTTTTTAATAATAAAATTTGCCACTTGTGGGCATATTCTGGCAGGAAACTTTAACTGCTTATTAAATCATGATAGGGACTGTAACTTTAATCCCTCAGATCATTAACTTTTTTTTTTTTTTTTTTTTTCCAGATCCTTAGCTGACAGTTCTTTTAAAATCAGTTTAGTTCATATTAAACAGATTAAAAACTAGCTCTTGGACCTCAGCTAATGGGCAATGGGAAATCTGCTCCTGGAATTTCCTGGGTGTTGCAGGGATTGCTCTCTGCTCCAGTATCAGTCTGTGTTTTGATCAACAATTGGGTTCTTGAACTTCTGGGGGTGGCGATGGGGTTAGATTTACATAGATTTGTGTAGGATTTGCTCAGCAGGGTGAATGGGATGGGTAAGTTTGGTGAGCTCTGCTTTCCCAGCAGGGTTCCATTACAGCTGGATTAAACCTGTCCAGGCTCTCTGGATGCACTCGACACATTAAAGGCTAAAGACCGGGTTGTTTTTTTTTCTAACCAGTTGCCTGGAAGAATACTCGAGCCACTGATGGTATTCGACTGGATGCAAGCTTGACAGGTGATGTGGCAGCTAGAAGAGCAAGAGGTTCTTGGGCAGGTAGATGGAGCGGTGGTGGGTTGTACTGGGGAAAGTACCGTTTGCCGCGTGCGGCATCAGAAAGCCAAGGGATGGTGTGTCTGTGACAGGTGCTGTGAAAAGGGGATGCTCATCCAGGTCAGGTCCTTTAAAAAAAAAAAAGTTGTCAAACTGGAAATTTCTCAAAGAGCTACAAGGAAAAAATAATTCTTTCTGACTGCAGAAGCTCAGACCACGTAATGCATCCATCCAAAGGATCGCACGCGGCTGCAGGCTGCGGTTCAGGCAGGATGCACGGGGGAAGCATTGCCTTATGCTTGTCTGCCCTTGTACTTCTCCTTAGGCGTCTGTTACTGTCTGTTGCTGGAGCCAGGGTTTCTGTGTAGGTGGACCTCTGTCTGAGTTAGAATAGCTGTCGTTATCTTCTTGCCCAAGGAGGATTAAGGAGGAGGATTAGTTTTCAAACTGTTCATGCAAAAAGGGACTAGAAGCTTCTTTGGCTTGGGACATCCTGTGACCAGCAAAGTTAGACAAAATGACAAGGCGTTTTACGTGGGGTAGATATCCCTCGGGGACCAGCTGGGGTTAAGGTGGTGGTTTCTGTAATTTAGGATCCCTAAGAAAGGAGCTCATGAGCTTTGTGTGTTCTTTGGTTTGATTATGTAGGAAGCTGGAGCAGATCCTAAAGGACTCTCACCTTCAAATGTATCACACTGGCAGAAAGTCACCCTTTAGTTGTGATAAGACACTGAGAAACTAAGAGCTGCCTTGATTTCCTCTTTTAAAATGTATATACAACACAACTTGAGTTTGTGTTCTGTTAGTGTTGGAGAGGATGGTGACAAGTCCCCCCTCACTTTACAATGGCAGAGCATCTATGAAGAAAGCTTCTTTTAACAGCAAGCAGCTTGTGTTTGCTCTATATTCCTTGTAAATGTTTGTGTAGTTTGTCTTGATTTATAAAAAGTTCCCTGTTTAACATTGTATTAATCATTAACTCTTCATTAACCATTTGTACTGGAAGCTTCAACCAGTGTTTGTAACACGTTTTCATGTATGCAGGAGAAGGGATCGGTTGTGCTAGAGCTGTTGAGAGGAAATACCTGTCCCCTGCCATCAATTAATTACAGTATGGCCAAAATTAATATTTAGGTAGACCCAGGGGTGTAGAAGTACTTTTTACAGTTTTTTCCAAAATTTTTCCTGACAATGGACAAGCATCAGTAAAATGGCAATAGCATCACCCAGCTGACAAAATATTTTGTGCGACATTGGTTTAGTGTAACTTCGTCAACCCCCATCCAGAAACACACGTTGTAATGCTCAGCAGCATCTATCAAGGGTTTAGGAATCATAATTTTCCCAAGCATTTATCTAATAATGCTGTTAATTCTGTAGCCTGAAAATACAGGTTTTCTGCCACCATTTTAGATTTGATATTTTGTCTTTAGAGGGGTTTTTTTTTTAAAGTTCTTTTGACCTCAGCTTTGGTGTTGCTCACGTCTGGTATAACAGAGCTCCCTTGTCTGTCCCCGTCCTGCTCCGTCGGGATGGCTTGGACTTGGGATCCTTCTTGGGGTCAATTTTATTTGGAAAACAGAGGTTTGTGTTCATCTCTGCCAGAGCTGCTTGCTCCAAGTGTTCTTAAACAGCAGAGCAGGGAACTGGCCTGGTAGTAGTACATAAAGATTTATTTATTTAATGGGAATGTCATCTTCCTCGGCGGAAAACAGCAAGTCTCTGTTGAGCATATGAAACTTAGAAGGGGGCTGTAATTCAGGGCTTTTGTGCAGAAAACACAGCAGTGGCCGTCTTCCTGCCGCTGGGTGATTTGAAAGTGCTGGAGCACAAGGGTCGGCGTGCAGCTGGAAGAATCATTGCTTTTAATTTGGGATTTTTTTTGGTGTTCTCACTGTGGGCTGGCTCTGCAAATAGTAGAGTGGAAATTGCAGGTGCAAATTTCAGGGACCTACTATTATTTTTTTTCCCCAAGAGTAATTCTGCTGAGATTGGTGTTGAGGATGAAAACTAGCCTAGGAGTCGGAATATTATCTGACCTCTCTGTGTTTGGGGGATAGGATGTGGTATTAGGGAAATAATCACTGAGGATTGAAATAATCTTTACGCGTTGATATGCTGTTAAAACGTGTCCCAATGAGTTCTGTGTTTGTTTCTTTAATAAATAAGTCAAGTCTCTGAGAGGGATACATAAGGTCAGCGAGGTAAAAATAGTGCTACAGAAAACACGCTCTTATTTCAAATTCCAAGTAATAAAATAGTGCCGTTGCTTCCACGTTATTGGTTGTTGTTTTGTGGATGTGATATAAATATTCTGTGGCTGAACTGACTAATCCTCTAGCCCTTCTGTTGTGATCCAGATTAAATAAATGAAACTCAGAAGTATCATTTAGATATTAATATTTTACAATGTGTTAGAAGCAATGTTCAGAGCATTGTCTGGAGCATTTTCGTATTTAACGGGAATTCATCAAAAAAAAAATGGAATATTTGAAAAGAATTTTTAAGCCTTGGCAGTTGCCTTCAGAATTAATTAAAGGCTACACACTTTGAGTGCAATCTGTCTGTGACAGCTGTGTTGTACACCGGCAGCGAGCACAGGAAGCGGAGCGGTTCAGTAAATCCATAAAGAGCTCAGAAGTGCAGCCTGTCATGAAACCATCAGATTTAAATGTAGGTTATCCTCCTCCTTCCTGTCCTCCCAGAGAGGCTGTGATGGGTTTAACTGAAGAGCAAGAAATAAAAAAGGCAGCGATGCCCATGTTTGAGAAACAAGTTGGAAAATTAAATCAGAAGACGCTGCTGGCTTTTTATCTCAGTTTTCGTGTAAAATGGGAATGCTTCTGACTACTGATAGCCCCGCAGACTCATGCTCATGTCTGATGGGTGTTTGCTCACCTAGCAATAAACTTCATTTGCTAGGGGCTCTTCAGCAAAGAGCAACAGAGAGCACTGCGTTCAGTGTTTACCCATTGCTCAGAGTGATTAGAACTAGCTTGCAGAACATGCTGTACTACCTTTTCCTTTTTTTTTTTTTGGTTTTTTCAGCTTCCCCCTGTTTTTCCCGAGNTGCTGGAGTGGTGTCTTGCGCTGGGTTTTGCGTTCGACTGGTGGCATGTATGAGTGTTAATTCTGCCCCAGCAGTGGTTGGTGACGGCGTGTGGCAGGCAGAGTCCTGCAGCCCTAGGTGTGACCTCCAGCCAGACCGGCAGTGTTTCGGAATTCATAAATTCCAAGGACACATGGTGATTTTACTGTGTACGTACTGGCATAGGAAGGTTGCATTAGCTAGAAAGAAGATTAGAGTTTCCTGTAAGTGGTGCAGTGTAATGATGTCTTGTGATCCTCAGCTGCTTCCAGAGCAAAGACTCTCTTCTCCGTGTCAGGGTGGCTCTGTCCTAACGTAGTTAAGCTCCTGTTGTTGGATGGTCGTCAGCCCATTGTTTTGTTTGCAGGCGTTTTAAGCTTTGAAACTCAGGCAGAGTTGCATAACAAGCCATCGTGATGTCTGCGTGATGGCTGTGCAGAGGTACCGAGGCAGTTGGGCGATTAAGGAGTTCCCTGAATAAAGTCCTCTCCAGTAAAAATGCTGAAAATGCATAAAAATAACTCGCATGTTGGAGCTGGGGCAAGATATCCTCTACCGATCCAAACCTGAGGTGATATAGTTAAGTCAGAGCTCCGTCCTTCAGCCTGCATGTGTCTACTTGCTGGCTTTCCACATACCCCTCATCGTGCTTCCCAGATAACATCTCCCGCGGGATGAGGACCTCTGTCAAGTGCTGCAACGCACTCTCACCACCCTGGAAAGAGACTCAAAGCTAGTTCACGGCTGTTTGCAAACTGAGTGAAGTTGAGTCTGTTCATAGCACCGAGAGCAGAAAACACCAAGTGTCCATTATCAGGGCAAACAAAAGCCCCAGTGTGTGCGGAACCTAAACACGGCGCTGGTCCGGCGTGAATCGGCGGCTCTGTGCTCCGGGGGCGGGTGCCAGCCTAGAGCCGGCATTCCGGCGTGGGGTATGTCCTGACAGTACTTACCTCCAATAACCGTGTGAAGTGGGGCTTTTCCAGAGCTTCACAAAGCCTATCTTTAATAATGTGTTGTATTTATAATTCCTTCCATCCGCTGGATTTCACAAGTAGACTAATCCTCTCAGCTGGTCTTTCGGTAGAGCAAAGATGCCTGTTTTACTGACAAAAAGAGCTGGAAAGCAGACTTCTGTGGTTTTGGTTTGGTTTTTTTTTGCAATAGGAGTGAAATAAAAGATGGATCGAGAGTCTTACAGTTGTTCTCACCATTGCTCCTGTTTTCTGCACCCTGGGTGCTGGATGTTGTACAGAACGAGTGTACGACACGGTGTGGTGAGAAGTTTGTGCCCTACATTGGGTAAGCCCTGCAGGAAATGCTGGGATAGGCTTCTCTTGAGGTGCTACCCATCTTTTTCCACCTCTGTGCTCTAAGCACTCCGGGGCTCCCAGCACTTTGAGCTTACCAAGAAGATGTAAGAGGGATGACGCTGTAGGAGAGAAGCGATTGTATCTTTCTCAGCTTTACCGACCAATTTACCACCACCCCTGAGGAGCTGAGTTGCCAAAATGAGCATGGCAGATTACAGGCCAGTTCTGGAGATGTCGGACCCATCAGCTCTGCTGAGCCTCTGGCCCAGCTTGGCTTCCGTGGAGCTGCAAGAGGGAGGGAGGGAGTCGGTTCACAGCTGCATCATCACCTACTTCTCCATTCAAATAATGTGGTGCTCATAGTATGTTACGAGTACTTGCAGCTGCTGCCCTTTCTCTGTGGGGAAAGCATTCATCTAAATGTCGCAGGTATTTATTACCACATTTCCACCATGCTGTGGGATTTCCCCATGCTGTTGGGGACAGTTGTTCCCATCTGTGGCATGGCTTGGGTGGGTCACGGTGGATTTTAAGAGGGGTTGATCTAGAGATCCTCTGGAGAGGAGCAGAACAGGTCTGATGGTTCCCTGGGTCTGTCCAACACCCACCCCAGCTGGGCTCGCCTGGACTATGGGGCAGGGAAGGAGTGGAGCATCGTCCACAGAGCAGGCGTGTTTAGATCGCCTGGGACAGCGCTGGCAGAGCTGCTGCGGAGAGGTGAGTGCCAGCAAGAGACCTCTCCCCAGGGAGTGCAGTGCCAAGCGACCGGGGTAAGGTGGTCTCCCCATCCTTGCCTGGACATGCTGCATCTGCCCGAGGAGATGGGGGCCCACCAGGGCTGGTGGGACAGGCTGGGGACAGGCTGGTGGCCCCGGGGGGGTGGCTGGGAGCTGCTGTGACTGACTCTCTGGAGGACTTGTCCCAGCATCAGGGCAGAGATGGCGTGGGAAGGTTCCTTCTGAAGCACTCATGGAAGAGCCTTGGACCCAAAAGAGGCTGTTGATAGCCATAAGTGATAAAAAAGAGAAGGATTAATTATGATATCTAGATCAAATACAGAGCCAAGGGGTTATTAGTTTGCTCTGAATTGGATCCCGGCTACAGTTTATTTAAACAATGGTCCTGCAGGTTGTGTTTGTCTTGGAGAGTGGTTTGTTTTGCTGTGGTGGTGTTGCTCATTAGCAATGTATGCAATGTGCTGGCTGCTGTAGGAATGTGGTCCCGTCCTGGACAACTTCCAGTATAGCATCATAGGAAAGAGTTGTGCAGGAGTCTGGTTAAACATGTTTTTTTTTCTGATGTTACAAGAACAGTAATCAACTCCAATGCTTGAAACGCCTTCTGTCACAGCGTAGATAGGACCTTTCTCCTTGGGTTACGTCCCTGGATTGATGAATCTGTGCTGTGGACTGTTTGTTCAGCAAGTTTAGTACCAGTCCTGGGCTTGTGAAGAGAAGCTTTCCCCGGTACCACACAGCAGTCTCTGGGAAAGCCCCCAAGAACATTACTTGCAGTATTGCAGCTTCTCCCAAAGATGCTGTGCCTGTCGCCTGGGGGTGGAGGTGGAGTGAAGTCTCTGATGCTCCTGCAGGACTCCTTCTGCTGGTGTTTCTGCAAACCTCCTGCGTTGGCTGTGTCTAGCACTGTTTTTGGTGGTTATCCACGTCCCCTTTGCCTACCTCTCATAATAAGAGTGCTGTTGAAGGATTTTGAGGTTTATGAGGAGTTATAACAGCTTTTCCTCTCTTGCAGAGTGTTTACCATGCCTCTGGGAACATTGCTCGTTCCTGTTCTCTGTTTTTTGGGAGCAGCGATTCCACGGGGACTGCAGTATGTCACGTTCTCGCGCAACGCTACGAAGTTCCTCCACCTGTCCATGGACTTGGAATCCGGGACCATTTACTTGGGGGCCACCAACTTTCTCTTTCAGCTGACATCTGACCTGCTGCTGAAGAACGTGGTTCAGACGGGGCCAGTTCTGGACAGTAAAGATTGCCTCCCCCCGGTCTCGAAGCTGGAGTGCCCGCAGGCACACCACATCGACAATCACAACAAGCTGCTGCTCGTGAACGCTGTGCAGAAGGAGCTCATCGTCTGTGGCAGCGTGCACCAGGGAATCTGTGAGAAGAGGAGCCTCACGTCCATCGACCACGTCCTCTTCCGACCAGAGAGCCCCGGGGACACTCAGTATGTGGCTGCCAATGACCCCAATATCACCACGGTGGGACTCATAGCCTACTCAAAGGATGAGGTCCCCTTGCTGTTTGTGGGACGAGGGTACACTAGCCGGGGAGTTGGAGGAGGGATTCCTCCCATCACCACCAGAAACCTCAGGGCCCACGGAGGGGATGTTCAAGCAACAGACTCTCACTCCATTTTCTCCTATGAAGAAACAGCAAAACTGGCTGTGGGCCGGCTCTCCGAGTACAACCACCATTTCATTAAATCCTTCACTTACCGCTCGAGCGTCTATTTCCTATTTTACCGTCGGGACCTCAAGTCTCAGTCACGTGAGTACAAGACGTACATCTCACGGATCTGCCTGGATGACTCTCACTATTACTCGTACGTGGAGTTACCTCTGCTCTGCCAGAGCAAAGGCAACACGTACAGCCTCCTGCAAGCAGCCTATGTCACCCGCCCGGGAAAAGACCTGGCCCAGGGGCAGCTGGACACAGAAGGAGAGGTGCTGTTTGCAGCCTTCTCCGCCTGGCAGGCTTCTTCTGGGAGACTGAGCGAGGAGTCTGCGCTCTGTGTCTACGCGATGGAGGAGGTGGATCGCCTGACCAACTGGACGAGGGATGTCTGCTACATGAGAGATGGGAAGTCAGAGGAGGGGACCGAAGTCGCATATATTGAATACGATGTCAGTTCCAACTGCGTCCAGCTGCCAGCGGTAAGTGGATTTGCACCTTTGCCAGGGTAAAGAGTAGTCTGCAGCGTGTTCTTGTGTTGCTTTGTGTCCCTGAAGCCAGCCTATTGCCCACAGATGGGTGTTGAAATCTCTCTGGGTTAAGAGCCTTTGGGCTCAGGCTGTTTCTTTGCTGCTGCAGCTATACAATGCAAGAACCATTGCATCCTGTTTAAATACAGTCTGGCCATTGCTGCTGCAGCTCTCTGCCCCGCGTGGGAAGTTTTCCTGCAGAGGGAGGTGGATGGTGTATGGCAGTGGGGAGGGCATCTGGTGTGACCTGTCCCCAAGGCCTGTCTCACTTCAATACCAGGCAAGGGGCACAGATGCTGCACTTCAGGCGGTTCTTTATCAGAATCTTTATCTCCTGGTCTGCGCTGCAGGGAAGGAGAGGAGGACGTGCATGTGCACCTGTGTGTTGGGAAGGGAATTTAAGGGGTGTGCTGGGTCCCTGTCACTTATGGTGAGGTGCACCTCATGGCAGCTTTCCCTGCAAGGGCACCCAGGAGCAAAAAAAGAACATAAGTGTTGTTGAAAAAAAGAGTTGACAAAATCCCAATTTCCTATACACTGCAATAGTTCTGCAAAATTTTGTGCCCGAGGAGGACCTTTTCCTGACCTGGCTCTTTTGTCTCCAGAGCTGCAAGAGGTGACAGTCCTTTAAATTCCGCAACAAAGGCACAATGGGATGTTGCAGGATAAAAATGTGAACTCAAGGGACTGTGACCCTGAATTCTTGCAGTCTGTCAGCCACACAGGCTGGCACTGCGCTGTCGGGGACAGTGACACAAACACAGAGCAGCAGCGGTCTCCTGGGGCGGTGCTGGGTGCAGTGTCCCCACGTGAGGCTCTGTGGCTGTGAGTACCCTGTTTTCACCCAGGGCGTTGCTGGTCCTTAGCAGAACAGTGTGTTATCTTGTGTCTCCCTTCTACAGAACAGGCTGTCCAGATGGTTGCTTCTTCCCAGCCTTGTGCTACCAAGAGCTTTGGAAGTCTCTGAGGCTGGATGTGTGGTCCAAAACCAGTCTTAAAATTATGGTTTTCCTTTCAGTAGCTAAAGCTGACTGTCAAATGCTTGTGGGGCAAAGGAAGGGCAAAGAGCTGACTTGGAGCAGGGCAGGAGGAGTACCTGTGTGTACCTTACAGCTCCTACAGTGAGAGTCTGCTTGGGTTTGGAGATGTAGCCCATCACTGAATGTTACATCCTCATTGGAACAGGCTGCCCAGGGCAGTGGTGGAGTCACCATCCCTGGAGGGGTTCAAGAAACGTGCAGATGTGGTGCTTTGGGGCATGGGTTAGTGAGTTAGGAGGTGTTGGGTTGATGGTTGGACTTGATGATCCTTGAGGTCTTTTCCAACCTTAATGACTCTATGAGTTGGGAAGCAAGAGGCTGCCCAGCGTGATGTCCTGCTTTCACTGTATCCCTTAGCAATGACCCTTGTGTCCTTTGTGGGGCCACATGGAAGGAATTGTCACAAGTGATTTTTAGGGCAGCTTGGGGAAATTCAATGTCAAACTGGTATGAGTACTTTAGAAAAATCATTCAAAATGACGTAGAATGTCCCGGTACCATTTTATCCAGTGGGGAAGTGGGTGGCCAGGGTGGGTGGCCGGTCTTTGCGGTGGGATTGCTGGTGCGTGGTCCCAGCTGCACGGTTTGGCCCTAGGGGGCTGACTAAAGGATGGCATGGTATTAACAAGTGTGTCCAATGATGTGTAAATGTCCTAACAAACTTTATCCGTCACCATTCAGTGCATGGTAGCGGTTGTCGGTAAGATTGTGTCTAACAACACGTAAGGGGCTGTGCCAGCTCCAGCCTGCGCCGTTCAGCGCCGAGTGGAAGCAGCTGTCAATGAACATTTTATGCAGGAGCTGTTTTAACTCGGTTTCAATGGTGGCAGCTTGTGCTGTATGTAAGGATAATGCTAATTCATTTCAAGTTTTTCTGCCTCCCAAAGAGCAGGGTGCCCTTTTCCCTAGCTAGCACTGCCTCCTATTTTCAGCCCATCAGGAGGGGCTGAGATTGAGTTTCATGGTTCAATACCATCTCTTCAACTGGAAAAAAAATTGCTTGTTTTTATAAGAATTTCAGAACCAGTTCATTTGCTCTAGTTGTTGGAGATCCGTTAGCCTTGAGGTGCAGGAGACTAGCTGCTGTTAGTGATTTGATGGTTGGAAGTGTGAAACATATTTTTGCAAGGCTCTTGGGAAGGCTGCATATCTTCTGTGGGTGTAGTTTTCAAGGTGTATAACTCGTCCTTTTGCACCGAGCTTTGTCCTCTTCACCAATAGCTATGGATTTGTCCTGTTGTTGGTCCTCACCCGCCCAGCACAGGGATCACACACCAAAATCCACGGCAGCAGCTCCATCCCAACCTGCTGCATCAAGCTGGATGATCCCTGAAGGGTATTTTCTGCCTCGTTGCCAAGATGTTATTCACTCAACACAATTCAAACGGCTTCTCTGTAAATTTATATAAGCACTTTATACAATTATCATGGTCTTAATCCTGTAGAATGGAACAAGTTCCAGCTCTTGGCTGCGATTAACTGGGCTGCACGGTCCCTGCGAGGCTGCGGGCAGGCTGTGCCGGCGCTGGGAGAGCGCGCACGGGTCACGTTGGTGTATGGCAGATAAATGTGGTGTGTGAAGTGACTTGTCCTTGGCATCACGTATAGGTGACAGCGAGGGTGCAACTATTTCTGACTCTCATGCATTTTTTCAGGCAAGCTTTCAAAAATCGACCTCGGTACTGAGGTCATTAGGCTCCAGGGTTTGTCTAAATCGATATGAATGTTGGAAAAGACAGCTAGAACCCCATTCAAAATAAACAGCTGAGGCTTTTGAGTATGGACGTTTGTCTGTGACCCAGTTCCTAATAAATCTCAAAGGAACCGGACAACTGGAGAAATGGAAATTTTTAAGTTAACAGAAGGTGGCTGGAAGAAGCTTAAGAATCAAGTGAGAGAGCTGATAAAAAAAATGTACTATCTTCTAAACTAGCATTCATTTTTAGTGACAGATATAAAAACTCCCAATCATTAAAAGTTTTACCTTCCTCTGAGGCTTTAAGTCAGAGCCTTACCCCTGGTATGCAGAGAATGACTTGAATCAGTATTAGAAAGGAAAACAATAAAACATCAGAATAAAAGTAGTGCTGCTCTAACCAACGTGGATTCTTAGGTGGAACTGCCGTGTCAAGCCTTGCTTGCCTCTTACAATAGTAATACATTTGAGAAGTGAATAGAGGTCAGCAGGTTAAATATATTTTGCTGTTGAATTTCCACAGACTTTGTTAAAGCTCCCGATCGCTTGTAATTTCTCCAGAAAGCAGTCAAGGATTAAAAAAAAAACAAACCAAAACAACCCAACCAGGTAAATGGGAGGAGAGGAGGAAAAGGGTCAGTTTTCCCTGGGGTTGGCGAGAGGTGATGAGCAGATGCCTGAAGAATGCCGTGTTGTGCCGTTATCGCTGGGCTCCGGCCGGGGGAGGCTCTGTTGCCTGGTGCCGGATGGTACCGTGCAGCTCCGGGCTGCCAAGTGCAAAGCCACGGACATGGGGCAGAAGGAATCCTCCCTGCTCACAAGGAGTCTAAATTCAACCACATTGCCCGAGGCAGGAGAGGGAGCTGGATTGAGCAGTTAGTGCCTCTGCTCCGCGTGCAGCTTCGTAAGAGTGTTAGTGAGGAGCTGGAGAGGAGGGTGAAAATGTTTTCCATTAGGGATTTCATTATGAAAACTTGTTTCTTTGAAGACAAGCCACTAATCAATTAAAAAATGGTGGTTTTAATAGTAATTGTTGGGTGAACAATCCCGCAGTCTCCAAAAGGATAGTGTAAAGTTAAAGAGAACACAGAGCGAGGTCAAGACAGAAAGCAACAGAGGAACCATCCTAGACATGAATGGGTCTGTTACTTAAGAAAAAGATGAATCATAATGGAATATCTTCTCTGCACACATGCAAATAGTGAGTAAGTTGGCAGATGTCCTTCTCTTTCCTTTAGAATTCAGTAAGTGAAGGTTTGGTGGAACTGGGAGGGATCTAACTGGAACAGAAGGGTGGCTGTTTTTGCGCAGTGCTGGGGAGTTAATTTTCAGGAATCTCGTGAGGTTCAGAATTGAAGCAATGTGCAGAGATGACTCTTGTTTTGACTTTTTTGTGGGTTTCTGGTTGTGTGTGCTCTATGATTTTTTTTAATGTGTAAGTAGTAAGCTCTTCAGAGCAGGCTGTGCTCCACCCAGTGTTTATGTCCTGATGCTCTGGGATTCTACTTCAGGCTTAGAAGTTGTAGGTGATACAACAAACCCGTGTGAAGTGTTGGAGGTGATGCTTGTGACCAGGTGGTTTGGCACTGGAAGCAGGAATTCTCATCTCCTTGTTTTATTCTGAAAAACACAATGAATCTTCCCCAAAGCTGTATCATGACAGTGTATAGCCCATAATGTTTTTTTGAGAACTTAAGAGTTTAGTAGAGTTTTGATGCATTTCATTACCGATGCTGGATGGACTTGATGAAATGTCTGAAGGATTCTGGGAGGGTACAACGAGCCAACATACCTACACTAACTATTAAAAGCTGATTTTTACTCTCTGTCAAAAAGGTTAGAGGCTTTCAAAGCTGAATTCACTACTGGGGCACCTGTTTGTGGAATTTGGGTGGAAGGGGATGGTGGGAAGTGTTAAAGGTGCCAATGTTGAGTGTATCCATTTTTTGGTACTGATTTCCCTGTTCTTTCCTCTCCCCAAAAAAGGACACCCTGTATGCATACCCCTGTGGCTCTGACCACACGCCCAGCCCCATGGCCAGCCGCGTACCCCTGGAAGCAGCCCCCCTCCTGGAGAAAAGAGACGCCCGTCTGACAGCTGTGGCAGTGAACGTGGAAGATGGCCACACCATTGCTTTTCTGGGAGACAGCAGAGGGAGACTGCACAAGGTATGATCTGGATGAGACCAGAAGCAAAGAGAATAAAACTAATCAAGGCTGCTCAGATGGAAGGGGACAAAACACAATTTCTCTTGTCCCTTGGGAAGTCATGTTCCTACTACAGACTATCAGATGTCTCTTCCCACACTGTATTGACTGTTGAGAATGTGAATGCCCCAAACAGTGGTCACGTTGCCTTTGGTTACATCTGCACTCAGCCAGCGTCAGGGCTGGAGCATCCTACAGGGCTTGCACAGGCATTGCTAGGCACACGTTTCATGTGGCTGAAGTCACCGCACTGAGATTTTGGTGGGAGGTTGAAATCCTCGCACACAGCAGTGGTTCCAACTTGGTCCTGATGCAGGGCAGGTGTCCCCAACTCCTGCTGTGCTGCTTTGCCTGCACACGACTGTGGCTCTCTTGCAGGTGTACGTAGGAGCAATGGGAGATGCACACGTGTACGCCTCTTTAGCTATCCAGTTAAACAGTGCGGTGAGCAGAGACCTGCTGTTTGACCAGTCGCAGGAGCACCTCTTTGTCATGACCCAGTCAATGGTAAGAACAATCAAATCTCTTCCACAGAAGAGCTGAAAGCATTTGGGGTCCAGACAAACTGCTGGTGGGAGTGTGGGAGGCAGAGAACCAGTGTGTACATCTAATCCCGTGCTGGGCGGCAGCTGGCTGCCAGTCTAGCTTACAGGGATGGGGACTGGCCTCTTGCAAAAGCTGGAGGAAGCGTGGAGGAAGTCTTGTTACCCTAAACCGTGACCTGTTTGCATGTGTGTTTCCCTAAATCAGCCAGGGGGTATCAGCAGTGATGGAGGAATGGGAACTGCGGGCTCTAAAAGGCTGCTCTGTTGGCATGAAGGCAAGAGACAGCAAATTCCTGGGTTCCTCTGGGTCGAGAGGGGGCTGTTCGGACAACAGCTTGCATCTCCATCTGAGCAGCAGAGTGTGAGCCTTCTGGGTTCATGAATAATGTGACCTGTCTTGGTTTTGCAAAAGATTAAAAGGAGAAAAGGCAGGTTTTGTGTAATTAAAACTGTGGCACTTCTGTTTTTCATCAGTGAAAAGACTGAGCTATTCTTCTGTAGGCATGTAACCTACAAAAAGCCGAAACGTGTGGGAAGTGTCTTCAGATAGCAGAGGTGTGCTCTGACCAGGAATATATAATAACACTCTTGCAGATGAAATCAAGCTGTGTAAGGAACCACGCAAGGCACCTTTCCCTCTTCTCCTGCTTTCCGTAATTCTTTCTGTGCCCAGTGGCCGTTGGAGAAGAGGCATTGCGATGTCTCAGGCGGTTGGGGCATTGGTGTCATTGTCCCAGCTGTGGATCCTTCATTCGAGAGGATTTGTACACCACCACTCCTATCAGCTCCCTGAGCTGGAAAGACAAGGATCCTTCTAGCAAAGGAAAAAGCAACCCTTGAGTTACTCTGAAGGAAAGAACAAACAAAAAATGAGAGCATGCTGGAAAACCCGCTGCTTCCCTTACCTCCCCCCCGTGCACTTTGAGATACTCAGAAATTTTGTAACACTTCAAAGGAGGAGTTGAAATCTATGAGTAAAAGAAGATTAGGGAAATCTGAAATCTATCCGTAACAGTAATTGTTCTGTCAATTAGGAAAATGCAAATTACATCATGTATTAGCAAAAGTAATAGGTTGGGGATTAGAAATTGGTATTTTAAAGTGACTGACAGTGTAGTAGCGGATTAAAGAGAGGGCAAGAGGCTGAAATCGGCGAGGATAGTAAGTTAAAGCTGAAGTGTTTTGCAAGTAAAACTTACCCTCAGATGGCGGAAGGTTTTTGTGCCACATTGATCAAAGCTTCTTGGTCTGCTTTCAGTCCAAAGGCCATTCTGCCAGGTGGAGCTGGGCACTAGAGCCCATGCGTTCAGAGGCTGCTGTCTCCAGCCCCAGTCACCTGCGGGGCAGGAGGGGTCATCTCCCATGACAGAGTCCAGAACTGCAAAACAGTGACTGGCGTTCACTCTGCTGTTCTTTGATCCACTTTGTTGAAATATAGTTTTATCACTAAATAGAGTCTCCTCCTTACAATGTCACAGATAACCTGGTACTAGCAATGGACTGCGCATGCCTCGGTGCCTCTGTGCACCTGACGTTTGTCTTTCACCAGTATGGGAAATGGCCATTCAGATGGGGTCTGGAAACTCGTTCCTTTTTTATGTAATATTGGGGATTAAGAAGTTGTTTCAGTGAGCATGCAGATGATGGGACTTGCTAGTTAGGCAGAAGAAGCCACAGAGCTGGGGCCTTTGTTGTGTGCTGTGTTTTCACTGATTTCTTTCTCTGGCAGGTGGTGAAGGTTCCCATCCTGGAATGTTCCCTGTACGGTGACTGTGAATCCTGTCTGGCACTGAGAGATCCCTACTGTGGCTGGTGTGTCCTTCAGGGACGGTAAGATAGATCCCTGTTTACCTGCAAGGATTTTGGAGGGATGCTGCTTAGGGTTTGTCTCCACTTACTCTCTTCCCTTATGTCTGTGTTTGTGTGTCTGGATTTAGTTTATTTTTAGTTCCTTATGGGATATTCTCTCTAACTGACCATTCACAATGCTCCTGTCCAGTGGATTTCAGCTGGTTTTAGTCTGAGTGCAGCTTGAACTGCCTCGTTTCAAAAATAGAGAAATTACCCTATCTCTTCTTCTGGTGTCACTTTTTTATTTAGCACTCTTTTTCACTTCTTGCTCCCCCACTGATGTTGGTCAATGAGACCTGGGTTATTCCAGCATGTCTGTCTGCTTGCTGGCTCCGTCTCCCTGTAGAATTCCATAGGAACTAGTTGGTGACCCTTGAAGCCCAAAAGTGCACACCCAGCTGTATTTTGGCAACAGTTCATCCCATTATTGAAGGTGGTGGGAGCCTGGGGCATCCATGGCTTGTGTTGCAGCTTCCTCAAGGCTGTAGCAAGGCTTCAGCCAGCCAGTGTTGGCTTGGAAGCCACGTGTGTCCTGCTGGGGCTGCACAGATCTCTCATGGGGCTTCTTGCTATTTCCCCGCAGGTGTAGCCGTCGCTCCGAGTGCTTGCGGTCCAGGTTGAGCGAGCAGTGGCTCTGGAGCTTTAACTCTACCCAGCAGTGTCTGTCTGTCCAGTCGCTAACTCCAGCCAATATCAGCAGAGAAGAAAAGAGAAATGTGAGTGGTGATGATCCTCTGATGCTCAAGCATGTAGAAAGTCTCCTGCAAACTCTGAGGATCCAGTCTTGCTGTTGCTTTCAGTGGGGTTCTGAATCACCGAGCCTTCAAGCACGTCTGCCTCATATAAGGGACTTAACAGCTTCTCTGTACCAGGAGATAATTTTATTGGGGTTTTTTTTTCCCCATAAAACTAAATGTCCTTGCCCACTAAGAGTTGCTGGGTATTCTGGAGTATTTGATGGCTGCATGGGTGGGGTCCCTCCATGGCTTAGTATCTATAAGGTGTGCATGTGTGTGGTTTCAGTGTTTGTGCCACTTACTGTCAAGAAGATCTGAAAGGAGCTCCCCAAAATTACAGCTTCTGTCTGGCATCTGAGAGCTGGCAGAAAAGCTAAGAAGGTGCTGCAGTGTTTTGAAGTCTGTCACTGTGTCAGGAGGTGGCAAGGAACCTGTCTTTTGCTAGACTCTTGAGCAAAGGGGGAAGTTGCCAGTTGCTTGGTGGATGTCAAGTTCAGTCTGGGAATGGTGGGAGATGATGAGTGGAACAGTCGGTCTTAGGAGGCATTATAGGAAGATGGATGTATATGGAGATAACGACTTTGTGGGGTTCTTACTTTGAAAAAAATAGAACCAGAAAATTAGATTAAATAAAGAAGAATGTGTTAGAGGGCAAATTATTTACTGGATGTTATTGAATTGGTAGATATTCCTGGCTATCTTGGACTTACCTTCTCTGCATGAGGAAGAATTTTACTCGTGTTACTTTGAAGATTATGAAAGCCCGGCAGTTCTGACAGAGTCAGGAATCATGTGTCCTTCTCCAGATCCCAGCCAAGCACCAGCTTTGCCAACAGGAGCAGGTCAGTGAAATGCTTTAAATTGAGCATGATAGCTCTGATAACATTGTCGGGAGAAAGTACGTTGTAGGTCCGTCAGCTTGCCAGGATTAACAGCCATGAATGTATGCGGTCTGTCAGCAGGTGTTCGTTTCATTCTGTCATAATATCTGGTTGCCTTCTACTTGTGTGTCACACACATCCTGTGCTATTT
Organism: Syrrhaptes paradoxus; assembly: GCA_013400615.1. Lineage (NCBI taxonomy): Eukaryota > Metazoa > Chordata > Aves > Pterocliformes > Pteroclidae > Syrrhaptes > Syrrhaptes paradoxus. The sequence continues at coordinate 19,540 of VZTO01008140.1, read as the reverse complement.
TGGGCTGTTGCCAAATTCTAATGCCAAATTCTGGTAGTTGGAAAGGAGATCCTGCTTGAAGGGTTGTATGCAAATCTGAGTATGATCTGAAATGCAGTTTAGAGCGGTGGCTGGTTTGGCAGCTTTGTCATAAATCTGGAGAGACAACTCTCTTAAATGCTGCTGTATTATTTAAATCAAACAGAATGCAAACCTTCTCAAAATCCCCGTAGTAGTGGGAGAAGGAAGTACATGGAAGGAAAGACAAGAACAGACCCACAGTCCTTAAAGTTAGAATTGAATCTGCAGTGCAGCATAACCTCAGAAAATACATAGTCAGCTTTCTGTTACTGTGAACAATAATTGGCTGAGTATTGCTAATTGGCCACTTTAAAGAACCTGAAAAATTCTCAGTTTATAGTCTTTGGGTTGGATTTTACCCAGCCTGTCAGTGTGAGCTCTGAAGAGCTTGTTCATCTGAAGTACAAGGCAGGTGCTGGTTGGGAAACTTTCCACACGATTCACCTAAATGGCTAAACAGATTTTCCATGCTAGTGTGCAGCTGGCTTGATATGTCTGAAGTAATCTCCATGGATGTAACATGACAGCAGAGCCCAGCTAACACCCTCATTCAATCTCAAACTCCTTAATTTCCAATGTTATTTACAATATCGTTATACCTGTTGGCTTTCACACCGCTTTAATCTGGAGCAAACCAACCAATTTGGGGTGGTCAGACACAGATGGAAGGGGGCAGGGCTGGCTTCCCTGTCTAGTTCTGCAAACGCGGACCTGAATTTAAGCACAGTTGTGAAAAATCAGTGTAGATAAATCCACAGTCTAGTTCTCATTATTCCAGGCTTCAGAGATTCTTACTGACTCCTTTGTAAGTCAGTCTTGCTTTTCTTTCAAGCCTCCATAGATGCTTTAGCTATCTTTAATCTATCTATTTTCATATTGTTTCTCTGAGGCTGAACGAGTCGCTTCTGTTTTCTAGCCTAAACTTGCTCATGGGTGGTTTGTGTCCGTTTGATCTATTTGTGTTGTCCTTTTGCTTCCCCAGCCCTTCTCCCACTCGGTGAACTATGGCCAGGCATTCTTAGCACTGAGTTTTGCCATGTGCCAACTCTTTCTCTGTTCTTTTGTTACTCAAACTTCCTCTCTCCTGCACTGTATTGCTGGCCCTTCTTTGCACAGCTTCTGAGCTCTGTTAAGGTGAATTTGAAGTTGGTAACCAGAATCACATGCTTTTTACTAAATGAGGTCTCACCAGGGCCTTTTAGATCCCAGCACTTTCCTATTCCTATTTATAATACTTTTCCCAGCTCACTAAAGCCTTTTCTTCAGCTTTGTTTTCAAGGCTGCATACCAGCTCACCATGACTATAAGCTGTTGAGCTCCCAGTTGATAGCAGGAACTCTTGCTTTCAATTTGCAAGCACTCAACCTCATCTTCTGTACTTCTGAACAGCATTGTTGGCAGTCGTGGGAAATGATGGCCTTTTTGGAGAAAGGAATATTTATAAGTATGGTGTCAGAGCCCTGACATCCTGGGAGGTGTTGGCCCTTCCAGCACTGCCAAATGCGATCACCTCTATGACAGCGATGGGAGCTGACAGTCCTGTGTGACTCCTGCCTCCAGCTGATGATGATATCCTTATTTTCTCCTAATCATGGGTTTTCATGCACACCTCATCCTCAGCTGTTTTACTAACAAACTGTTTCATCTCTCACCCTCTCAGGAAGCCTGCCTAGGCCTGACTGATCTCCCCCAGAGGTGTTAATTGTTTTGTTGTGGACAGAGCTTGCTTACGAAGGAGGCCTGAATTCTGTGAGAGGAACGATGGACGAGCTTCTTGTTATTTATTTTTATAGCAAACTGTCTTGGAGAAACGGCAGCTCCTGGAGTTGAGCAGAGCATGCAATGTGTCCGTTATTTGGAGAACTAATGGCCAAGCCTAGGGATGGGGGCATTAGTCTGGATCGAGATGAATTAGCTGGTTTAGTACTGTCACGTGCAAAATATCTCCTTCAGGCTCGTTCTATCAGCTGCAGGAAGTTTTGCCCACCTCTGCAGTTATTTGGTCTATCAGAAAACAGTGGCAGTCTCTTCCTGAAGAGAATTGGGCTATCCTGAGGCTTGCAGCTGACGTGAGACCTGGATTTAAGGCAGATAAGCCTTCGGTCATTGCAAGCAAGATTACAAGTCTTGTAAACCTCTTTGCTGACTCACGACTTAGTCTGGACATAGAACAAAGCTCTCAAGGTGAAGGCAGTGTGTGAAGGGCATGTGAGTTGTAAGGGTTTGGTTTTCCTTGGGATGACAAAGGAGGACAATCAGCTTTGAGCCTGAAATGTTATGTCTTCCTCTAATGCAGAGATGACAGTGGAATTACAGCAGATACAGATGGAGGGATCTTCAGACTAGACTTCCTTCCCATGGGCTGGCAAGAGCTGTCAGAAACTACTTCTGACAAACTTGTCCAACCTGTTTTTAGTGTCCGTAGGATAATCAGTGATTGAGAGGCTAGAAGCAAGGAAGGGAATCTGTCTCCATGTTTGACAGTGTCTTTCCTAAAGCTTGCCGTGTCTCCTAACAGCACGGCAGACTTATAGTGGCTCCATTTCTAAGAAATTTTTATTTTCATTTTCAGATCATGTCACCATAAAGCTCGTAGTGCGTTTCCATGACATCTTCATTGCCTCTGTGGACTTCTCTTTCTATGACTGTGCTGCAGTGGCCCTGCTGTGGATATCGGCACCGTGAGCACTTGCCTTTTCTTGTCTGTAGTTATAGGGAGGGTGGCTGTCCCTTCCTGGCTCGTCTTAGCAGCTGCTTTTCTATCCTTGTTCCAGGTGCCAGAAGTGCGTGAGCAGTCTCTGGGGATGTAACTGGTGCATCCAGCAGCACCTCTGCACCCACAAAGCAGCCTGTGAGGAAGGAACCATCATCTACAACGAAAGGGTGCGTCGCCCACGCAGCCCCGACCTGCTGTTACAGCCTCGGCGAGTTGCGGGGAGTCAGATCTCTCCTCGGGTAGATTGGCAGCTGTCGGTCACATCAAGCAAAGGAGAGCTGCTGGAGCAAAGCCTCCCCTCGGAGCGGCGCGAGGCTCTGTGTCCCTTGCTGGGTTTCTGGGGAGGTGCCGTCAGACGAAGCGGGTCACCGTCCTCCTGGGGCTCTCCAGCCTGTGTTTGCAAAGAGAGGGACAGGAGAAAGCTATCGGGGGAGGTGGAACCAGTCTGGGGCTGCCACAGGTGGCCCTGGAGTTCTGGGGGTGTGAGGGCAGGCAGACCTCCCTCCGCATGGAGCTGAGTGTGGGAAGAGGGAATGTCGCTGGATCTTCTGCCCCGGGAGCATTCCCCCGGCCCGGCCCAGGACAAGGTGGCATGAGATGCAGCTCTCATTGAAATCCAGAGGGTGAAGCAGCCTCTTGTGAACACTGGTTTTCTGTTTGGTTTTTATTCTGTGTCATTTTTTTCTNGAAGCAGCCTCTTGTGAACACTGGGGAGTAACACGGAGTGGTTTTCTGCTTGGCTTTTGTTCTGTTTCATTTTTTTCCTCTCTTCTCACCCCGCCATGTTGTTTTTCTCTAGGCCCAGATCCCAACCTCCAGCGTGTTTCCTTCCTCAGCAGCTCCCCTCACCAAGTCCTCTACCGCAGCCCCGGCCACGGCCACAAAGCCCGTCACCCCCCCGGAGCGTGTGGTACCGAGCACCGTGCCCCCCACGGAGCCCCACCACGTCACGCTCCCCACAGCCTGGGATGTGACGACTGAGCCTGCGGAGACCCTCAGCTACACCTCCTCGGCTCTCTCAACCGAAGCAGCCTCTCTCCAGGCCACCACAGGACCCCCTCTGCCGCCACCAGCAGACAAACCTGCTGTCACCGAGCCCGAGACAACTTCTCCCCCTGCATCTGTCCTCACGAGCCCGTCCAAAACCGTGGATCGTGCCGCCCTGCCCACCGAAGGGGCAGCCACGGCCTGGGAGCCACAGCACAGCGTCCCCCCCACCACCCCCGGGGGTGGTCTTCTACCGACATCTGCAGCAGCCATAACACCTTCTCCTCATCTCACCAGTTTCAAGTGGCCTCCGAATTCTTTTCCTACCACAGAGACACTGATGTCTGCCACCCCATCTCCCCAAACCCCCAGCCAGGTGCCGGGGGGCCCTGCTGTCTCTGAGGACTCCCCCAACTTGCTGGGAACTGAATTACCTCCCTCGGAGCTCCCGCCATCCGCAACCCCAGGCTGGCTGCTGGGGGAAGGCACGGAGCTGCAGGACACGGAGGACTGGATGGATTTGCTGCAGGCTGAGAACGACACGTCTCCCTTCTCTGCTTCTACCCTTCTGTCGGGTGATGGTGATTCCTCGGAGAGGGATGTCCCTGACTTTCCCAGGATCCTCCACCCTGACCTCGACTATCAGTACGATGCCCCTGAGTTCTGGGAGGAGGTAAGTTGCTGGGTTTTGGAATCCACACTCTGAGGCTTTGAAAATTTTGCTACAGATTGCTCATCTGCTATTTCAGCACACAGGAGAGGCTGTGCCCTCTGAGATTGCAGAAGCTGACCACTGTGCAGAGTGACAAGTGGCAGCCTGAGGAAGAAAAATGTTTGTGAGGTTCCCAGGTCTTGTGGAAATGCTGCTGCCCTGAAGATGGCAGCTGCTGGGATGTCCGGCGTATTCCCAGCTTCCTGCCACTCTCCTCTTTGGTTCTTGTAACTTCATGGTAAAGAAGCACAGCCGTGCTTTCGTGCAGGCAGGGCTCGTTTCTCTGTTGGCATGTTAGGCTTTGATTCCCTCTATCAGAGCCGTAGAGATCTCTTTCTCTAAAATCCTGTGTTTGTTTTCAGAATGAAGAGCTTAGCTGGGGTCCAGATGCATGTCCCTGTGTGCAGGGAATCCAGGGATCTTCGCTTTTTCCAGTGAACGTGGCAAGGAAGATAACCCTGCTGGGAAAGAACTTCCACCTCTATCAGGTAGTCAGCTCCATGCGAAACGGTGTTAGTGCAGAGCAGTGTCTGGGCACCCTGCCCACTGGGCTGCTCAAAGTACGTGTAAGATCCAGCTGTAGCTCCGCCTAGGTTTCTCCTGTTTGCAGAAATTTTTAGAGGAATGACCTGCTTCTGTGAATAAGGAATTGCATGGCTGGATTTCGTGGTGGATGGGAGGTCACCCCGAGCAGGGAGAGCACAGGTGTGCTCCAGCCTGCAGGAGATGATCTGCATGTGCTTGGATTAAACTGCACCTGTGCTGCACTGCGGAGGGTAGTTCTTGGAATAGCATCCTGCTGAATCTCTGCTGATGGTGTCTCCATAAGCGAAACATAAATCATCTGTTCCCTCTCCTCTCTGGCATGCTCGTGTTAATGTGGCTGTTCCTGTCATACCTGAAACTTCTGCAATGGGGAAAACCACCCTTGAAAGCTATGTTTCTTGGGTGTGCCTCTGATAAAAATTCCCTTTGCTTCTCGAGACAGAAGACTGATTTAGTAACCTTTTACAAACAACAGCCTCAGAACATGCAGCCCACAGACTAATGCTTGCTTTCTACGTGAAACCTGATATACCGCACCGCTCGGAGCAGCCGAGCTGGTTGCAGATGCATGTCCATCTTGTACAGGAAGTGTCTCAGGAATTCAGTGGAAGATTTACAGGAGGGAGAGAGAAGAAAAATGCACTTAGTGATTTTTGAGGTGCACTGCCCTAATCTGTGCACGCCACTCTTCATTTCCAAGCTAGTGTTTCCCAGAGCCATACAGGCGTAACTTCACAGTCCCACTGGTTTCTCTTTAGTTCCTCCTCCTGTGCTGACCTCTCCCCGTGCTGACATAGGCATCCTCCCTTCTAGGGGTTTTGTGTTGGTTTGCCTTTCACACATGGAGGCTGTGATAGCATAGAGAGCCCTTGAACATAGAGGGGAACGAGAGGAGCACGCTGCTTGCACAGTCAGTGGCTTGGTAAAAGGTGCTGGAGAGGCAGGAACACGCTGTCGTGTAGCAGGAAGCTTCATGTAGTTGAGACACGGCACCATGTGTATCTTCTCTGCAGGACCAGCAGTGGGACTATCAGTGTGTCCTGAATTTGGAGGGGAGGACGGTGGTGATGGATGCTTATGTGGAAGGAGAAGAAACAAACCAGTCCCTCTGCTATATCACCTGCCAGATGAACCAGGTGAGTGCTTGGAGTACAACACCATTCCAGAGTACACAGTGGTGTACGGGCTGGAAGGCAAACTCTTTGGAGAAAAGAGCGTATTTTGCAAAAATATTTGGAGAATATGAATCTCCATATCTCTGAGTCACCACTCGTTGCAGCCTGCCAGGACAGCGCCACTTCTGCTTTAGCCTGAGGCACTGTTGTTCGTGATTCTCTAGATCGTGACTTCTGTGATGGTGGTTCTTCTGTGAAAAGAAAAATGCTGTTAATACCAGTTTTGTTCTTAGTGGTGGATTGGAAGATTAACAGGCAAAATTAAAACAGCCATGTACATGTCTGGATGATGTGGGGATTTTACTTTGGGCAAGATTGCCTAGCAGAGGCAATATTTTTAGTTCACAAACTCATACGGTTAAGGGAAAGAAACAACATAGGCTCTGGTGCAATTGTAATCCTACATCCTCAGCTCTACTGAAATTGCAGAAATGCCAGCTTGAGCAGTTTTCTAAGCAGGTGGCTTGCAGATAGGAATTAGCCATGTAGGAATGCGGTTAGGAAGGTAGACAAGTATTGTCACGAACACGCATTTGTTTTCAATGTTCATCCTAGTGAACCAATGCCTGCTGCTCTGTGTAGGGCAGAATTGTGACTGGGTGATAACCAGTGAGCACAGGCTGTGCTCCCGCTGACCCAGCTAAGGCTGCCTTGTCTGCACTCACAGGAAGCTCCATATAGGCTGTGTGTGCCGGTGCACTGTGCAGGTTGGATGCTGATGCTTTTTGCCTGTTCAGCTGCCTTGTTTGTATCTTTACTAAATCCTTTGTCTTGCTGGTCTTTGTCTTTGCAGTACAGTTACACAGCGTCTCAACTCGAATTCAACGCCGTGGTGTTTGTGCAGAGGCGGCGACACCTGCGAGTGGACAGTGCTGCAGATCTTCACGGTAGGAGTGCAACAGCTCCCCAGCAAAAAGACAGCAGATGAGGTGGAAGAGAAACCCTTGAATGAGGCTTTTTGCATCTGTAGTAGTCCTAGCACAGGGAAACTAAGGAGAACATGCAGCCTCATTTCTGTCCCTTGGAACAGGAGAGGGTTCTGTGCAAGATGCCAAGTTGTGGATTATTCTGTGCCTTTGGGGATGTTTGCAGATACCTCTGAGTTTTTCTTCTTTGCAGTGACTTTTTACAACTGCTCTGTGGGACACACTGATTGTAGCCGCTGCCAAACAGCTGACTCAAAGTACAACTGTGTGTGGTGCGGAGGTGACAACCCCAGCTGTATCTTCAGGGGCTCCTGCAAGGAAGAGATAGAAGACCTGTGTCCAGCACCTCTCATTCACTCTGTGAGTAACTTGCTCGCTAGTGTACTGCACCGGGGGCAAGGAGGGCTCCGTTCTCCAGTGGAAATCAAAGGGCTGCGAACGCAGAGTGTGAACAGTGGAGCTCAGTCATACACGGGCCATGTGAAGAGCCAGTTAGTCCTGTTCTGCCGTGATCCCTCGGTGTTGTGAGGGTGATAGACTTCTGTGCTGGGCTTTCAGTTTGCTGATAGAGAACTGGGGAAGGATGCATTTGTGTCTCGTGCGAGCTGAAACTGGCGTGCCAGAAGGAGCAGAATCCTTCAGAAGCTGGGAAAGGGTCCACAGATTGGATCCTCCAGCTGTCCCGAGCCAGACCCTGAAACAGGTTGGCCCAAATGAGCCTGGGGCAAAGGAGGGAAAAGCCTAACGGTAATGGCCCAGCAAGGATAGTAAAGACATGACAGGTTACTGGAATGAATTATTTTTGTCTGTTTATTTTAAATGTTTCTTGCTAACTGCCACATGACAAGTGTCTGTAGCCATGTGTCCCTTTTGCTGTCAGCTTGTCCTCCCTCCGGTGGCACACAACATCCATGTGCTGCATCTTGTCTTATTTGATCTTGGATGCTGCTCAGGGACAGAGCTTTCACGTTTGTGCAGCATGCAATTCATCGTCGTACTGATGCTGAGGGGGGAATGGTGCTTGCTGCTTCAATACTAGTCACGTGTATTGGCTTGTGCATCCCCACTCTTCAGCAGAAATGCCCCGTGGAGTGGTCAGCATGTTGATGAGAAGGCAAAGCAGGGCTGTCCTTGCCTTAGAAGTCTAGAGTGGATTATCAGCTCTGGGGGGGACTGCTGGCAACAGTGAGGTATGGGAAAGAAGGCTCCAACCGTGGTGGTCATTACGGCCTTTCTTCTGAGGAGGGTGCAAGCTGGTACTAGTCCAAGCCAGCAGAAGGAATCCATAGCAGTGACCCGACCAGGCAGAGCTTGTAATGGGGCAGCTGAAGGGCCCTGTGCTGTAGATCAGTTGCCAGACTGCAGAGGTCTGAGATACTGTGACATTTACACATGCGCGGATGTCTTTGCAGGTGTACCCCCTGTCTGGACCAGTGGAAGGTGGCACTAGAATCACCATCACTGGCTCAAACCTCGGGCAGAAACATCAAGACATTGCAGAAACTGTCACTGTTGCAGGAATTCCCTGTGCCGTAGATGCTCAAGAGTATGAGATCTCTAGCAGGTAGAGTATCTGTGGAACCTCCTCCCAGAGGCAGGCACTGACACCAGCCTGAGATGTCATTGCCTGTGCTGTAGCAGGTACTGAGCCTTGCCCACCCCCCAGGGAGTGTCCCTGGGTAAGGTCACTGGTTAGTCACTCAGGCAGTGACCTCGGAGAGATGAGGTTGTGTACAAGGCGATGGCCAAACAGTGCTGCTGTGTGCTGACCGCGCTGCCAGCGTAGAGCCCGCAGGCTGGCCAGATCAGGGAATCACAGGCTCAGAACCACGCCATTGCATGGGTGTCTGTCCCAGCCACAGGGTGACTTCCATACAGGGAAGGACAGGGCTTGTGCAAGTGTCACTGCTAGGAAAATATCCTGACCATGTTAACACCAGGTGAGGATGGGAATGAGTGGCCGAAGGTATGGCACAGATTCTTGCCTCTGTGTGAGTGGGCACACCCCTGGACTGTCGTTCTTCACTTGCCAGCCAGACTGCCACCTCCCAGGAACAAACTCAGTGAAAAAACCCTCTAGACCAGGGACAGACCAGGAGTCCTAGTGGGCCCTATGCCCCTTTGGTGGCCAGGAGTGCCTGGCAGGTCACACACTACTAGTGAAAGTAGTGGCCAGGAGGAGGAGGAGAAGCAGAAAGACCCATCCTGCTGCATCCAGCCGGTGTCAGTGATGAAGAACTGGGTAGCTGGTGTGATGGCCAGGGCAGGACCACAGAACAAGGGTAGTTGGGTGTTGAGAGGTGTGACTGGGGGGCTGTCAGGAAGCAAGGAGAAAGGAATATTTGTGTAGTTGGCCTGTGGCAGGGCAGGTAGGTGGGAGCCTTGGACAAGGGAGGGAGAGGAGCCAAGCAACCAGCAGAAGAGGAGAGCAATTGTGAGTAACCTCTCATCAGAGCTATCACAAACCCATCTTTCCATTCCATGGTAGCAGTAGTTGTAGCACCCTTCCCTCTGGGAGCCAGGTAAGATCCTGCTGGGAAATGGCTGCTGTGTTGAGCACTGTTGTCCTGTCTGTGCGCCTTGTTTGTCTGGATCCATCTGCTTTCTGTTTTCATCCTAGAATTAGAGCATAATCTTTCTGGGGTTAGCACTGTCTTTGTTCTGTATCTGTAAATCACCTGGCATCACAGGGTCCTGGCTGGGGACTGCACTGCCCAAGTTCAAATTCCTGAGCCTTTTTGGTTGAGGGGATGTAGCTGTGAACCTGGAACCCCCTCCTGAGCCAGGCCCAGGCAAAATTAATCTCCTGCTGTGTAGGAAGGCTGGGAAGTCTCCTGCAGAGTAGTTTTTCTGTTAGTAGATCAGTGCTGTAACATGGGATTCCTTGCTGCCCTCTACAACCTGACTTTTTGCCTTGTCAGCATCTCCCATACCAAATGAAAGGGCTGGGAGGTGGTGCAGACTGGGGGAACTGGTGGGTCCCAGAGGCCACTGGCTGAAGACCAGTGCCGACTAAACCCTGCAGTCCGGAGTTTTGTTCTGCATCAGACACAGCACTGGTGTGTGGATTGACCACTGCTAGCCTGGGTCACTCCAACGTTGCTGATTTGATCAGCTCTGGATAATAGCAGAGCTCTTGGACTCTTCATGTGTCTGTGATCCAGGGGGCTTCATCCTGTCTGTCCCAAAAAAACAAAAAAAATCTTGGATAGGATGGGCCTACTTGGAACTGCCCCCTGCTTTTTTCTGCTGCACCTAATCCAGCTTTTAAAGGTGTTTCTCAGTGTTCAGCTGGATATTCTGAGCATGTGATAAGGCTGCAAGAAGGGAGCTGTGGTTGCTGGATGGTTTTAGGAGGTGATGCAATGGATGCAGCTCACCTGCTCTCCCGTGGTGTGACACTGTTCGTGGATTGTCCTGCAGCATCGTCTGCGTCACTGGTGGCAGCTGGACCGAGAGATTTGGGCACATTGTGGTGGAAGTGCCTGGAGGAGGACGTGGAGTTTCTGGGCATATTTTCACCTATCAGGTAATGTGATTATCACTTCTTTAATACCTCTCCCTGTTCGGCCAGTATCTCTGCTAAATGACTGTCTATTGCGAGAATTCTGTGATTCTGTGAATTTATGGGACTCTACCAGGCACTTGCTGGTGGTATTTTTGTCTGAGTTTTCTGGTGTTCCTGTTGGGTGGTGCTTTTTGGGGTTGTTTTGGTTTGTTTTTCTTCCCCCCCCCCCTCCTTTAGATTATAAGAACAGCTGTACAAAGTAATACCAAAGATTCTGTAGTCTAGCGATTTTTTAAATTTTTTTTTTGGCGATGTTAACTATTAAATACTTAAAGAAAGAGGAAAAAATACAGGGTACCTTTCTGATTTGGAGATTTTTTTTTTTAATTGATTACTTAACGTCTCATTAAGACTTCTGACTTTCCTTTTATTAATTAGCAAATTGCTGCTTGAACACACTTTCAGCTTCTGACCTTCAGCAGCTAGTGGCAGTAAGTCCAAAGTTACTGCGCCTTGTATGGAGAAATGTTTCCTATTATTTTTAAACACATTTCTGATAACTTTTTAATATCTTAAACCCAGCAACTATGAAATAAAATCTAAGTAGTTTTTTGACAGAATGCTTCGCTTTTCAGCCTTCCTGTGCAGCTTTCAAGTTATATACCTAGTTGCGTATCTCCCTGTCCCATGGGAAGGGGAAAGAGATGCCTGCAGAGTCGTAGGCTGTTCCGTGTTTGGCTGCACAGAACCATTTTCTATTCTGGATTACACTCTGTTCCTGGTGTTGCTTCTGTTATCACCTTTTTGAGGCAGGGTGATGCGAACTGCATGCTATGTTCAAGATACAAGAGCAAAATGAATTTTTACTGTGGCATAAAAATCCTTTTTCTTAATTCCCTTCCCAGTAACTCCCACCGCTTGGTGTGTTTTGGTTGAGATCTGTGCGTACAGCTGGTAGCACTGTTGTAGGTACCAAAGCACTCTTGAACGGGCAGGAGCTATTTCAAAACTCCCAACTGTGTACGTATGGCTGGGTGGCTTTTTTGCTGTAGTCTCCCTGCTTCTTCTCACTTCATGGTTTTTACTCTTCGTTTATCAACAGTGACTTCCTTGTGCCACTCAGCCTGGTTCCTCTAAATTTTGCTGTAGCTCCTCAGTGGTACTAAGTTTTTATTACTCTAAATAATTTATAAAATTTCATTTTCCCCCTTCCAAGTCACCTACAAGTATGTTTAACAGCACCGGTCTCAACACAAATTCTTAGGGCTCCCTGCTGGTAATCTCATTGACTAGACAAGCAGACAATTTATTTGCTACCTTGTTTTTCCCATCCTGAGTTATTAATCCAGTTACTGATCTGAACAATCCCTTTGAACTGCTAATCCCAGGGTTTGTTTGCGAGGCTCACAGCTCTGCTGTTTGTAGCATCCATCTGCCTTTTGCAGTCCGTGGAAGGACTGGTTCCTGATCCATGGTTCTTGCCGGTGTGGTTCAGCCCTCCTCTGTTGCCTCTGCTCCGTCAGGTCGCTGCTGGAGCCTGGCTGAGGTCTGCCTGTGATTGGGATCTAGAGCTTCTATTTTTAGAGCACTGGAGGTCACTGAACATGTTCTGCTGTTTTCCTTCCTTGCCTTATCTTTTGAGGTCCTTGTCACTCACCTCCTCTTTTTTTCTTTTTTCTTTCCCCTCTTCCAGAACCCAGAGCTGAAATCCATTGTACCAACTCAGGGCCCCAAAGCGGGAGGAACCTGCCTTACCCTTCTGGGCTCGAAGCTGCTGACCGGGCATCCTAGTGAGATCAGTGTCCTCCTCGGAGACCTCCCTTGCCACATGTAAGCTCAGAGCCTGCTGACGCACTGGCTGTGCACTGCCCCGTGTCCTTCCCAGAGCCCTGCGATGCTGCCTGGCTCAGCCCTTAGCACAGGCTGTTGGAGCTCTGCTCCCCTCCCTGTTCCAGGAGATCCTCCCCCTGAGGGTCATGGAGCAACCTTGACCATCTTGCGTTCTTGCCCGTGTTCCCTTGGATGTGAACAGTGCTATGTGGCCTCTGCACGTCACTTTGCAGGACCATACCCCATCCTGACAGCTCTGCTTTTGCTGCTGGGGAACTGCAGTTGGCTCCTGCCGACTAACACTAAGAGCTGCTCATTCTCTTGCATCCTGGGACACGTACACCTGACAGCACCGCTGCTGAGAAGGTGCACATGCCTTGGTAGCATGCTTCCAGTCTCTTCACTCTGGACAGTGGCTGTACCTGCTTTTTGCCCCTGTGCTGCTCACTGACAACTGCCCAGCAGTTATTGCTTGCTTAGATAAGGCACAAGACCTTTCAGCATTAAATTTAGGAAAACACCAGAAGAGGTTTGCAGACTGTCTGCATAGTGCAAGGCACAATACTATCAAATCTGTCTCTGCAGTGGCTGTGTTGATTCCTTGTTCTCTCTTCTGTTTCTCCAAGCCTCTCTGAGATGACGGAGGACCAGTTGGCATGTCAGACAAGTCCCAGCAATGTGTCCGCAGAACTCCCAGTCACTATCAAATATGGGGACCGAGAGCGGAAACTGGAAGGATCCCTCTTCAGATATACTCTGGATCCCAACATCACTTTTGCAGAGCCACCTAAAAGCTTCCTCAGGTAAGAAGACTGAGTGCACCTTCCCTAGGGCTGTGTGCTGGGGCAGATTCTGCAGCACCAAGCGCATCTGTTTGTGGAGTTGCACCTTAGAGTAAAGCCAGACTTGTAGAAATGAGCATGAGCAGAAGGGTGGGAGCATGGGAAGGACAGAGCTAATGAATAACAGGTGAGTGAGCTCAGCTACTTTTCTCTTTCAGTGGAGGGAGAGTGCTCAGAGTTCATGGATACAACTTGGATGTTGTACAGAAACCGAAGATCCGAGTTACAGTTTCTCCATCTGAACGCCGGCGCCGAGGACTGGGGCGATGGCGCAGGATCATCCCAGACACCGAGTGCCCTGAGGATGCTCTGTGCAGCGTCCAGCAGGTAGTGTGGGAGCTGAGGGTGCACAAGGATTGATGTGTTGCTCTGGAAGTCAGTGTGCTGTCCCTAGGGCTTTTCCCCCCACTTGCTTGGATCATACCAACAGTCTTGGCCAAGCAGAAGAGATCTCTGCCAGACTGAGAGGTTAAGCACTTTCACAAACATTTCCATGAGTTGGGTCTGCTTCTGCTTAGAGACGTGCAGGACTTGTGCTGTGGGACAGAAGCAGCAGGGCAGCAGTGTGGAGATAAATCTACAGCTGAGCCAGATGTGGCTCAGCATGTCCATGCTCCAGACTCTTTTTTGCACAGTTCAGTCCACCTCTATAGCCCCTGGGTTCTCTTTCACTCCGAGATACAAAACCAGGCAG